>RJWM01000419.1:0-24506 GCA_004363535.1 Dasyprocta punctata | reverse complement strand
CTTAATCTAGTCTCAGGCAAAGTCTCTGGACAAAGGCAAAATGCAGACAAACTTTCTGTCAAGGCATAACACATATCATCTGGAGTCTAACAATCAATGCAGTCCTTATTCCCAATGGAAACCTTCTGGGCCTGGTTTTACCAGCATAATTTCTGTCAGCATTCTAGTCTTCTGAGCTCTGACCAAAATCTCCCATCAGGTATTGCCTAAGGCATTCCAGCTCTACTTTTTCAGCCACTACCTCCAAACCTTTACTAACTCTTCCTTTTCCGACTAGCCAGTCCAAAGGCTCCTAAACCACACAGTCAGGTACAGTCACAGCAACAACTCCACTTCTGGTACCAAATTCTCTCTTAGTTGCTTTTCTCATTGCTGAGACAAAACATCCAACACCCACAAGTTAAGAAGGAAATGGTTTATTTAGCTCAATTTGTAGAAGTTTCAGTCCATAATTGGGTGGATCCAAGGCAGGCTGGCTTGACAGAGGAGCATCACAGAGGAGAACAGTTCATGGCACTCACAAGACACCAAAAGCAACAAGAGACCTTACCAACATCTTTCTGCTCCTTTTATTTCATTCAGACTACTCTGAAAAAGCCCCACCTGTAACCACATGAGGCTTTGGGGAGACCTCTAAATACAAGGCCATAACACATAGTAACACTTACACTTTGACAGCACCATTCATACTGCCCCATGCATAAAGTGACCTTCCACCACTCCTGCAGTGTACGCAGGGAAGGACCTGTGACCACACAGCAGAGGAACCAAGGCTCATGTAACTGCAGAGCAACCTGGCAGACGGCACTGTGGGGCATTCATGGGTCCAGGCTTCAGGAGGGCGAACCTGTTAGGATGGGGGGTGCTTTGTTTCAGGGGAGCTGTCCTTTTGGTTGACTAGGCTACAATACAATAAACCCACTGTGGAACTTTGATTTCTTTAAATGAAAAATGGTAACACCATCCAAAGAACCAAATCATCTTAAACTCTCTATTTGCTTTCTATGGGCCCTGTGTTTCAACAAAAATAATGCAGATGAAACTAAAGGAAGAAAAATCAACAGCAACAGGATAGGATGAGTACTGATCCAGAATGGGAAGGCAACATTAGGAGGGGAAAAAAAGTCATTTTTAAGTAGATTTGCAGGGATGCGTATCTACAGTCTCCATAAGTGACAATGTTGCCATGGTGATTACTTAGGTGTTTAAGAGAAGAAATAAACAGAGATCATCAGTGAGTCAATAGGACAGAAGGTGCTCACTACACTGTCAGGCACACACAATCCACATATAATGTCAACTGTCTTCTAATGGTCAAAAGAAAAACATTGGATGGTGGAAAAAATAAGGTGGCTTTTCTGCTAAACCCAAGGAACAGGCATTAAACATCTTATCTTGTAGGCAAAGTCATTCTTGTGAAAAAAGATATCAAAGAAGTGTTTTGATAATTTCATTGTTAAATAGAAACTCACAGAGGGCAAGAGGAGTCCTTAATATATTTATTTAAATACATATGAATTACGATAGCCATTGTTGATTTCCTATTGTCCTGTTCTGCAGTTCTGTATCACTTTCACTGCTGTGTTTTGATTGGCTTTATTCTGTTTTGTTGGGTTTTGTTCTCTTTGAAATAAAAATAAATAAACAAATAAAATACATAAATGTGAAGTATTTAATACACTAACATGGATAGCTGTAATATTCAAGAGTTACTTGACATTTTCTATTTGGCACTGTGCTAAGGTTTTCAATTGTATTTAAATTCCTTAATTCTCATAACAATCTTGTGCTACATGCAGGAATTAATATTATTCCCATTTTGTAGATGAGAAAACAGACACCAAGGAATCTTAAACTTATTAAGGTGGTAGAGTTGGGACTTGAATTCAGATCTATGTCTTATCACTATTTTGTTTTTGCTTACTTATCTTTGCATTTCTCTTTTAAATATCTGAGGCTTTCCAAACCTAAAATGCTACAGTGTGTCATCCCTCACACACCCAGGCTTCTTTATGGCTATTTAAACGCAAAGTGAGACTAGGGTTGGTCCTCTGAAAGTGACTAGTTAAACACAACCTCATCTCAGTCCAGAGCTTCCCTTCTGCTCATAGGAAATGGGCCACTCATGTGCCACTGTGTGTGTGTTAGGCAGCAGGACTCTGGGCCCTGGCTGAGCCCTTGTGATTAGACACCAGCACCAAACAGGTGTGGAGGGAGAAGCTGCTGGGGCAGACAGCAGAGGTTTTAACTACTGTTCATCTTTACCCAAATGGAATGGAAATATTACCACATTTCAGGAAACATCAACCAAGAGTAATGTCGCAAGTGGACATTATGAAAGGCGAATGGCAGTGAAATTTTGTGACTCAAGCTACTACTAGATACTGACATATCCTACTTTCTGGATTCATGCTTACCAGAGACACTGTGTCCTTGCCCCGTCACAGTTTTAACGAACAGTTTAAAGGGAAAAGTGAGTGTAATTAATTCTTCAGAAATGATTATAAAAGGAGAAATAGAAAAAGATCATAAAATCACATCAAGTTCAGGGATATTCCAGGCTGATTGTTTTATATTATTTGTGCTCTGCAAAAGATTCAGTGCATACTTTCTTCTTAATGGAAAACGGTGTTTAGAAATCAGAGTATGGCACCAGGGTCACGCACGGCGACTGTGACTTGCAGGCCCTCGAAGTGGTGCAACTAAGGAAAAGGAAAACACACACACCATACATTTATTTATATTTTCTACCTAAACGACAACAACAGACCACCAGTTTTTATCAACACCTCTGACTCTGATCTAACAGGCAGGACTTATTCTTGTCTTTATCTTTTTCACATGTACAATTTCCTTTGCAAACGGTGAGAAATCTCACTCCGTTATCCTCAATGTATTTATGCCTTCACCCAAACTACAAAAAATAGGTCAATTCAGTGCTACACACGGACCATTATAAAAAAAATACAGACCCTTGTGACTGCAGTTCAATGTATTTTTTATAATCTTTTGTGGGTTTTTTAAGGGGGGGGATAAAAATCATATAGTTCCATGGTTTCCACACACATATATACACTTAGAGCCCAGCCCCCGACAAGATGCACGGCACTGCTGATGATCTCAGAAGACACAGAAATCTGCCTGAGAATCATGGAAACACGGCAGAAAGACACAGGAGACAGCTCAGCACAGATGGGGTCATAACAGTCCCTCTAAATAGAGAGAAGTTAATGAATCGATAATTCACTTCAGACAATAGAAGTCCTATGTGAGTGTCAAAGAGTGGGTAGGTGGGGAGCAAGAAGAAGAGAGACTGGGCAGGAGAGAATCTGATGAACAAATGGCTTGGATAAAATGCTAAGGAGTTGAAGATCCATTCTCTAAGCAATGGGCAATATTACAAAGGTCAAACTGAGATGACGAGGACAGTGGCTGGAAGCGGAGGATGCAGATTCCCTGGAACCCATTCATCGGGGACTGCAGGAGTGTGGCCCAGGGCTCTAATCTGAAAGGCATATACGAATCACTGCCAGCATGTTAGGGAGCTGCTTTCTGGGTACCCATCTCCAAAGACTCCAACTGGGCAGATCCAGTTTGGATGGAGGCCCACAGCAAAGTCAGAAGAGGAGATGTCAGAATCGAGAAGGGATTGATCGCAGGCTAGATGGCCTTAGACTTTTCCAATGAGAAAGATGAGATTGAAAGTCGGGTTAGAGAGGTGGAGAGAGGAGGCTTCCACATGAACCTAGAACTCAGTGGGAAATCATTCAATTATAGGAGTGTTCATCAGTCCTGTCATGCTAGTTTTTAAAGGTTTACTTAACATGAAACAACCTACCCACACAGGGAAAAGATTAATTGGGAGTTGACATAATAGAGGGGCCTAACTAGGATGGCAGAAATAAAAGGCTGAGATTTACAGATTCATCAAAATACCTATTGGCATTCTTTACAGAACTAAAAGAAAAAAATTTAAAATTCATATGCAAACACAAAAGACCTAAAATACCCAAAACAATTCTAAGCCAAATGAGCAAGGCTGGAGGCATCACAATACCTGATTTCAAATGATACTGCAAAGCCACAGTAACAAAACTGCCATGGTGCTGGCACAAAAAATAGACACACAGGCCAGTACAACAGAGGACATGGAAAGAAATCCACACAATCACAACCATCTGATTCTGGACAGAGGAGCCAAAAATAACAAATGATGCAGGAAAACTGGATAGCCAATGTAGAAAAGTGAAACTAGGTCCCTATCTTTCATCCTATGCAAAACAATTCGAAAGGGTCAAAGACCTATGTTCAAGATCTGAAACTCTAAAACATGCTAGAAGAAAACAGAGGAAACACTTGAAACCAAAGGAACAGGCAAAGATTTCTTGAATAGGACTACGTCAAGTTAAAAGGCTCTGTACAGCAAAGAAATAACTCACAGAGTCAAGAAAAACCTACAGAACAGGAGAAAATCTTTGTCAGCTACTTTTCCAACAAAGGATTAGTATCTAAAATATACAAAGAACTCAAAAAACTTGTCCAACATCTTTAGCTATTAGAGAAATAAAAATCAAAACTACACTGAGATTCTATCTTATGCCAGTCAGAATGGTGATATTAAGAATATAAAAAACAATACATAGAGTCATGCTTTGATACCCAGCTACTTTGAAACTCATTGCATTGGGTACTTGATGAATTCTAACATAAGTTTTTTTCCTGGTTCTCATTGTTGGTTTGGCACTTGATTCATAAGCTGGAACTTACTGGTATCAACTATCTCATAACTCAGTACTCTCTCCATTCAAATCAATTTGTTTGGTATTCATGCTTTTTGGACTCACTGCACCTCCCAGAACCAATTAATGATGAATACAGGGTACCACTGTAATAGTGAGGATAGACAGAGGGATCCTTCTATTTGGGTAGGAATGCAAATTAGTATAGGCACTATGGAAACCAGGATGGAAATTCCTTAAAAAAGTACAACTAGAGCTACCTTTTGACCCAACAATACCAATACCACTTCTTTGTATATACCCAAAACAATGAAAGTCAATACACTACAGTGATGTTTGTGTTTACTGTGCCACAACTCACAACAGCCATGCTATGAAACCAGCCTAGGTGTGCCCATCAACAGATTAATGGAAAAGAAAATGTGGTATATATATATATGCAATGGAGAATTACTTGGCCATAAAGAAGAACAAAATTTGTCACTGGTAGGAAATGGCTGGAACTGGAAATTATAATATAGAGTAAAATGAACAAGACTCAGAAAGAAAAATACACACATTCTCCCTAATATGTGAAATCTAAAAAAGATGACAGGAAAATAGAGAAGAGACTTTTATTAAAAGGAAGGGATTAAAGAGAGGATTATAAGGTAGGGTAATAGGGGTGCCTTAGTTATTTTCTCATTGCTGGGACAAAATACCCAACACCCACAAGTTAAAGGAGAAAAGACTTACTGTAGCTCACAGTTTGTAGAGGTTTCAGTTCTTAGTTGGCTGCTTCCAAGGCAGGGTGGCACAGCAGACAAACATCAAAGAGGAGGAACAGTCCATGGCACAGCAGCCAGGAGGTCATGAGCCTCCTGCTTTTTCCCCTTTTATTCCATCCAAGTCATATACCTATTGGTGGGTGCTCATTACACCCAGTGGGTCCTCCCTCTTCAGTAAGTCCATCATACACACCCAGAACTATGCTAAATCAATTAGAAGATTAATCCAGCATCGCATACCCATGATTTAGTCATTCCCAAAAGCCCTGCCTGTGAGTGTATGAGGCTTGGGGCAGACATCTAGACATAAGCCATAACAGGGGGAATGACTCATGTCAATCAAGATATTAGCACTGAAGCCCAATATTTTATAAAGTTGATGGGTACTAACAATAAGAGAAAGGATGAGGGAGCTGAGAGTGCTGGTGGAGAGAAACGTAGAAGCAGCTGAGGATGGGGTCTGTCTGAGCTTGAAAGGGCAAGAGCTGAGGCATGGGGAAAGGAGGCAGACTGAGTCAAGAGACAGAGGGCTAGGAGGAAGCCAAAAACAGGGCTTGGTGGAAATGGTTTGGGAGACGGCATGAAGGTTCCTGGTATGAGAAGGGATCTGTAACCAAAGAACGGTGTGGCTGCGAAGCAAGTGAGAGTGCCGTTGTGTTTGCTGACAGGTCATGGAACTGTGGCCCCTGGCCACTGCCCCAAGGCTGCTGGGGAGAAAGACCCCACCAGGGAGCAGAGCCACGAGGTCACTTAGGAGGGAACAGATGACGGCGGGGAGAGTAGGCAGCAGGTGTCACAGCCGTTGCAGGTGAGGAAGAGCGCCTCCTCTGAAGATGCCAAACTTGGAGAGCCTTATTAAGGGCCTCCCTGTGCCTTTTTGCAGCTTCAGCTTTCATTTTATTTACAATTATTATTATTCGTTTGTGGGGCTGGGGAAGGAACTCAGAGCCCCATGCATGCTAAGCAAGTGCTCTACCAGTGAGCTACATGCCCAGCCAAGGTTCTGTTGTTTTAGAGACTTCTGTTTCTTTTGCTAATTATTTTTCACATTATTTAATTAATTAATTAATGTTAAGGATTGACCCTAAGGCCTGTGCATGCTGACCATGTGCTCTAACACTGAGATACATTCCTGGCCCCTTTCCTTTTTAACCGATTCATAAATCCCATAGGCATGGAGGCTCCCTGTGGTGTTTTGACATATGCAAGTATGAACACCAGGAGGGTGGAGTCCTAAATGTGCTTCTGTGAGATTTTCTTTTCTATATGATTCAATAATCTTTTCCATTAAATTATCTGTTATTATTTAATGGATAAGTATGCATCCAAATCATTTTGAAGTGAAGGTATCCTGCCCATAAGTCACTAAAAGGACATGGATTAAGTCAGACCAAGATGAAACTGACATTTGCTTAGATCTGTCCAGATGTGCTGGACAGTCTTACACCTTTCTATGGGCCCTCCACTGATTAACAAAACTAATTAATCAATCAATAGCACTTGAAACTTTCCCTCATTTTTTTAGCACCCAAGTTCAATGGACATACTAACAGTTGCATATTTGCCTTTAATAGATGCAGTATGAAAAAGTAAATAAAATAAATGAATAACCATTTGAGTATAAAGTTACCATGTCTTCTATGAAAATTTGAAAATGGAATGGCCAGTGAGTCTGGTTATATTTTCTATACTAGACATAAAGCAAATTCCAGGATGGGAAGATAAATGACAATGATTTTGGAGTAGCACATCAATAAAGTGGCTCCATGCTCCACCATGAAGAAATGGGTAGAAACTGATGGAAAGAACAGTTCACTCGTCAGGCTGGGCCTGTGGGATTTGGAGCTAGAGATGCTGAGCAGCTGCGGGGACAGGACGACTGCGGGCCCTGCCCCCAGGGGCCAGCCACAGATCTTTCTCCTTCTCGAAATCTCTTATGCAACCAGGTTTCCCTTGTGATGTCCAGGCATCATTTTTTGAGCCTGAATCAATCTGTTAAGAAGAATGTGTTTGCCATTCTCTCTTGATTCTTTAGAAAGGTTAAATAGCATAATACAATTTCTGTTCAGCAGGTGTGTAGTTAACAAGGTGCTAATTGGGAGACTGAGAAGGAATAAAAGCCCTCACAAAACTAGAAATCAGAACTATGGCAAGAGGGCAACTGAATTACCTTTAGAAGATGCAAATGTTATGGTAATACAATGTTAAAGATGCAAATTTAGGTCCAGATGAGTGAAACAGAAGATGTAGTAGTTTTTATCATGGCACTAGAATGCAAAGGGCATACCATAACATTCAAGACAGTCAAAACTTTAAATAATGCAAGTCAAGTCTCAATATCATCCTCTCCTCTCATTTCCTCATATTTCCACCAAAATAAATATATCAGGAAGATCTCCCAAATATTCAAACGTGGGTTGCATTTACTAAAATATTTTATTCTAATGTGTTTTCTTTCACTTTCTAGCCTTTAGTTAAGGTAGAATTTTGTTTGTTTGTTTAACATACAGAAACATTTCAGAGAAGGGATTATCGAAAGCTTGGAAAAATGTAACTTTTTTTTTTTTGAGACAGGGTCTTACGATGGAGGTCATGCTGGCCTTGAACTCACCGTGTAAGAGCTCAGGCTGGCCATAAATTCAAGGCAATATTCCTGCCTCAGCCACCCAAGTGCTGGGATTACAGGCTTTATTTGTTTTGCATTTCAATACTGTGAGATTGGCCTTCCATGCTGATTACGCATATAAAGTCCAAGAGCCTGAACCATCTTCAGGGAGTCACAGTAGACAGCCCAGCGAACTGAGCAAGCACCAACGGGGACCCGGATGCCTGCCCTGCAATGGCTTTCCCCCTCCCCACTTCTCCCTGTAGTCCTCTTCCTGGAAGATGCTTCCCTCTGACTGCCTGGCCTTGGTCCTCTGATCTCTTCACAGCAATTCCCCAGCAAGTCAATAGGTGCTCATCAACCACATTACCGTGGCAACAACGTGCACTGGCCCAGACCTACCCCAGCCTGCAGCATCCTCCTGCAGGGCTCGGTGGGGACCCATCCTCCACAAGAAACTCCCTGCTCCAGCGTCCCACCCTGCCTTGGTAGGAGTGGTCACTTTGGACCAGCCTCATCTGCCATCATACACTCAATCGAAGACCTGACTGTGCTGCTTAAAACAAAGATGCTGATGGCAAGAACAAGGTATAAATGTTTACACCCGTGCACTCACTTGAACAAAACTGGACTCACTGTCTTCTCCAAATTCAGATTTTCTCCTGTCTCTCACTCACCTAGTCGCCGAGGCAGAAACCTGGGAACCACCTGTTTCTTGCTTATCTTTACTTAGCAATAATGAAACACCCAGTTTGCCCAGGTCAGTCTTACTCCGTCCCCACAGAGGCAGCACAATCACCGACAGCGCTGCGTTAACCAGGAAAGGCAGCCGGGTTTCAATTTAGATGACACCAAGACGGTCACTATGTGCCTACCACACATTTGCCTCCAGAGCCTTTCCAAACTGTCTCTTCAAATTTCTGAGCCCAGCTTCTCCCTTCTCGCTATTTCTGCCCTCTCTGATCTCATGCTACTTCCTATGTGTTAGGTCATGAGTGGACTCCGAGTCTAGCCTCGCAGCCATGATCCACATTACCAGCACTGGGTTCCCACATGGATATCTGATGATGAAATTTGATGCCTTGTTAACTAGTAGAAAATCTGAAGCCTGGGCTACACAAAGTTCACCCTTGCCCACTTTCCCCACACTATCTCAAAGCACTAAACACCCTACGTGGAAACAAGGACCATGGCTATATCAGGTCACCGGGACTGACTGCTTCCTTTTCCTTATAACTGGCCTGACCGCTCCCATTACTGCTCTGTCACCCCCCTCCTGCCCCCAGTCCCAGGCATGATCAAGGCCAGGGCAGCGGGCTGGATTCTCTGTATTCCCTGTGTCAAACACAGTGTCTGGCACAAGGGTAGATGCTTAGAAATACTTTCTGAATGAATAATTGATAATGCCCCGTGTTTGGGATGAATTCTGTCAAATTTCACATACATCAACCAAGGTCTCAATAAACAGCTGGAAAATGACTCCCTTTAAGGATTTCATGCAGCCTGGGACCATTTCTTCCTTGCTATGCTGACATTCTAACTTGAATCTGAACCACATATTAAAGGAGTGACAGAGAGACAGTGGCAGAAATTGTCACACAGAAAAAAGACAGAGGGAGAGAGGAAATTGTCACATAGAAAAAAGAGAGAGAGAGAGGAACCAAGGGAAAGATGGAAGGGCTCAGACAGGCACAGAAAGAAGCAGACAGAGGCTGATGCTGTGCACGGCTGACACAGGTAATCATGAGCCAGCGGAAGAGGAATTCTCAACATCCCTGTCCTTACGGACACCCAGCAATACCACTGCAGGGAAAGCATCCTGTGCAAAACCCTGGTGAAAAATGATCCGTTTCCTACCCGACTGCAGAGGGAGCTGCAAGGAAGGAGGGCCACACGGCTACGGAAGACTCCTGAGGCTTCCGTGACACACAGCAGGGCCAGGGGAGTGACTGACAAGTCTTTGGTCCCCCTTCGCGGATGACACACTACTCTTTCCTTTGTAGTCCTCTTGACCTGAAACCCATAATCTGTTTGGAGGTATTCCTACCATCTGGTAGTGATTTTCCTGAAGGATAAGACCCAGAAACAGCAGAAATTATTTTCCTAAGCAATGATTTTATTTTAAGCTGGAAAGATGAAATCAAAATGAATTATAGCAATAACTGAAATTTGAGGCAGAATAGAGAAGACGAGGAATCGCACTCCTTTTCACAATATCAATTGAATATAAAACAGCCTTTGGTAGAATCCGACTGAAGTTATTGTACCAGTGATAGGGTGGTTAGGTGAGTGGCCCAGGACAAAGCAGTAGTGACTGGCTAAGTCACTAGGCCTTTGTACCAAGCTTCTAAATCCCAGATCAATTCTTTCCCACCACACATTCCAGGATGATGCCAAGGGTGGACCTGACAGGTGTGTCACACGTATGCACACACACACACATCATTATGAAAGGTACTTTCTCCTCCGTCGCCGTCTGAGCCTCAGAAACCTTAAGATATGACATAGCATGATGATACCAGGCAATACAAGTACACATTTGCCCGGATAATAGAGACAACAAAAAATGGCCCTCAAACATCACATAAAATAACAGTAACTACTTTGTAATGGTCTACAGGTGTGATACACAGAGCTTTCAACCATGATGCTTGACACTGCGATCTGTACTGTCAGTGATTTGCTTCTAGCAATGAAATGGCAAAATTTTCAAATGATTTCCTTAATAAGTATATAAAAAGAATGAAAAATAACACAATTAAAATGAGCAAAGGATTTGAGCAGACATTTCTCCAAAGATATACACAAATGGCTAACAAACAGATGAAAAGATCATTATTACTAATCATTAGAGAACTGCAAATCAAAAGCACAATGAGATTTTAATTCACACCCAATAGGATGGCTATTCACACACACATACACACACATGCATACATGCGTGCGTGCACACACACACACACACACACACACACACAAAACAAACCAGAAAATAAGTTTGGCAAGCATGTGGAGAAACTCCTGTGCATTGTTGGCAAGGATATACAACAGTGTAGTCACTTGGAAAAATAGTATGGTAGTTCCTCAAAAACAATTAAAAATAGAATTTCCATACGCCCTGGCAATTCTACTTCTAAATATATACCTAAAAGAACAGCAAGTAGAGGGTTAAATACACACCTGTATTTCACTACTATGAAACAATGTTTGTTGATAAATGATACTCAATTATATTTGAATATAATACAACTCATGCATGTATAACTATCACATGGTGCCTTGTAAGTATGAGCAATTGTCATACATCAATTAAGAATGAAAAGAAGAGCCGGGTGTGGTGGTGCACGCCTGTAATCCTAGCACTGGGGAGGCTGAGGCAGGAGGATCGTTGTGAGTTCGAAACCAGCCTGGGCTACGAAGTGAGTTCAAGGCCAGCCCTGTCTCAAAAAGACAAAAAAAAAAAAAAAAAAAAGAAGATATTTGTATGCCTGTGTTTATAGTAATTATTGACAGATAAATGAGTATACAAAAAGTGGTATAAATGGAATACTATTCAGACTTAAAAAGGAGGGAAATTCTGACACATGCTACAATGTTGATGGACTAGTCACAAAAAGCCAAACACTGCAAGATGTCACTTATATGAGATACCCAGAGGGGTTAAGTTCATGGAGACAGAATGCAGAATGATAGTTTTCAGGGGCAAAGGTTGGGGTGGGGAGCAATTATATAATGAACACATAGTTTCAGTTTTGCAAGATAAAAAGAGTTCAGGAGATGGCTTTGGGCACTGATGGCGCACCTTTTAGAGCTTTCAATGATAACAGACAGCCAGCTGTGGTGTGTGTGCCCTGGGTTTGCCACCCCTGGCTTTGGGAAGTGGTTATACAATAATGTAAATGTACCTAATGTCCAACTATATATTTAAAATGGCTAAGTGATACATTTTATATTGGTAGAGTGAACACAATTGAAATATATAGAGTCAAGATTATCGCTTTAAGAATTTGATCTGACTTACATATTAAAGTCTGCTTCTGTGTCTGGAGGAGAAAGACTGGAGATGCTCACAGTTCCTATGTGTGGACGCATCCATAGGAGCAGGATGTGCCCCAGCTACAGCGCAGGGAAAGGGGTGATGGTAACAAACACAGACACGAGTCATACAACTGAGCTCTGATGACCAAGGAGACTCAGCCCAGAACTTGAGTGTGAAGCAAATTACTTCCTCGGGGTCTCATTTCAACTTCCTGCCGCGATGTTGCTGAGTTCAGGCTTTGACTCACCTCCTCCCTTCCTTAGAGGAATCTGTGAGTCCAGGGAAAAAGAAATACTCGATACTCTTTGGTATTGAGCCGAAACTCTACCAATGTGGTGACTATTTAATGAAGAGGCGGCTACCATGAAACGCCATTAGAGACAGTTGTCCAGAGGCGCGCCCCAGGGGTAGGTGGAGGGTATACGAAGCTGGCAGATAAGGTGAGCGGGGTTAGTGAACAAAAATGAGGTTACATGAAATGAGTTCAAACGATCATGAGAAACAAAATTATAAAGCCCAGAAAAATTATATGAAAAACACAACTGACTAAATCAACAACCAGAATAAGGGCTGGTTTTAGAATCCATAGAACAAAAGTACTCTTCAAGTACTCAGTGGGATAAAAAACAAAAGTCTACATTGAGATATGCCATATTAAAATTAGAGGACATTAAATATGAAGAGAAAATCTTGAATGTTAGCGAAGACAGGAGGCATTATTAGTTACAAAGAAATGACAATTTGAGTAGATCAGAAGATATCTCTAGAATAATAGTCTAAATGCTAAAGCATGCTAAAGAATGGCTATTCTTTCACTTTTATACACTGTTAAATTATTGTTCAAGAATATGGGCAACAGGGATGGGTTTGTAGCCCAGAAGCAAGTCCTCAGCAAGACTGAGGCCCTGGGTTCAATGACCAGAACCAAAAAACAAACATCAACAAACCTCACAAACAAAATAAAACAAAAAACAAAACAAACAAACGAAAAAGCTGGCAGTTTACCACCTACAATTGCTCAAAGAAAAAAAAAATCCCAACTGCCTACTTCATTAAGGAGAATGAAAACTCTAAGAGAAACTTTAGTATGCAAAAGCAGTGAGCACAACATCTGATAAATGCTAGGAAGATGCTTAACTAATGACAAATTAAAAGTAAGTTGTGTTTTTTAATGTCAGCATAATAAGAGAATGTTACTAAGAACTTTTACCACATAGACCTGAAAATTTGGTTGAAATAAACAAATTCCTAGAAGAATACAATTTATCAAAACTGTCCCAAAATAAAACGGAAAAATTGAATAGCCTAAAAGGTATTAAGAAATACTCTTTTTGATTAAAACTTTTCACAAAGAAAATTCCAGTCCCAGATGATGATGATTTCACTGGTTAAATGTGATCAAACATTCAAGAAAGAAAAACATCGACCTTCAAAATACTTTCCCAAAAAGTACATAAAGAAAATACTTCCAAATGAGAGTTATGAGGCTAGCACAATCTTAATACCAAAACCTGAGGCAGAATACAATAAACAAAAAACTATACACTTAACTCATCTCAAACACATATTTAGAAATGCTTTAAAAAAAAAAAAAAGCAAAACCCTCAACTTATGTAAAAATATAACCAAGTTATACACAGTTTAAGAATAGATTACTGGTTTAGCATTGAGAACACAATCATTAAATGTCACTACACTTAGCAAACTCACTGCTTTTGCATACTAAAGTTTCTCTTAGTAGTTACACAATAATGCCCAAAAAAATCATGAGATCGTCCCAAAATATATGGAAGGGTTTGTAAGTTTTAACGTCTGTTAATGATAAAAACTCCTAGCAAACTACAAATAGAAAAGAAACATCACTAATTTGCTAAAATGCTTTACAAAAAAATTCTACCAACTACTTTAAGTAAATACGCATTTTAAAACTTTCAAGATCAGACATTTAATTAGGTTTTAATTTTACATTACCATAGTTCATTTAGTTCAATCTCCTCAATTCAATTTACTTCAATAAGAATCAAAGAATCACTCATGCTAAAATGAGTTTTTCAAAGGCAGTAAGCTAATAAATTCTCTTTTGCATTTAGATCTGCAAACCTCTTGAAATTCATTTTTGAATAATTAAGACCATGGGGTCAAGTTCCATTCTTGCCGTATAGATCCCCAATTACCCCTGCTCTGTTTGCATGTATGAGTTTTCTCTTGCCACTGCTTGGAGTTGTCAAATTTAGTATCATATTTGCAGATGTGTTTCTGGCCTCTTATTGCATTCCTTGAGTTTATGTGTTTATCCTTCTATTCATGCCATGTTCTTATGCTTATTGCAGATTTTCCCAAAGGCTTGATGTCAGATAGAATGAATCCTTTAACTCAGTTATTTAAGTATTATTGGCCCACTACATTTCTATATAAACTCAGAACTTGCTTATAAAATTCCTCACAAAACTTTCCTGGATTTCTATTTTTTAACAATTCTGGCCATATGACATTAATTTTGAAGCAATCTTACAAATTGCTTTTGGACATATGCAAATGTAGTGGTAAAGGAAGAATGGCAGACATGGAATTGAAGTGAGTGGTGACACCCAGGAGACACAACAGGGAGAGGGATGACACCCCAAGGAAACTGAGGTGTTTCAACTGCATTTCTAAAATTTTTACTTTCCAAAAGAATCTGTGGCTCAAATCCAAGAGTTTGATAGGGTAGACAGCAGGGTCAAGGGCTCATCGTTCTACATTGTTGCTTGCAGTCAAATCCATAGACATATGTATAGGATCCTTCGTCACTTTAGAAATGAATGGAAAGGAATATAAAATCGCTTCTCAATCAGCAGTTAACCTGCAGTTTAAACCCTGCCAAATGGACTCTTACAGAGGTCACCTATTTATAACTCAATATTCTTCGTAGTGAGTTACATCATGTGATTATAATTTATACGTCTCATAGGGAGGCCCTTTAGAAATAAATTATTCTCTCACGCTAAAAGAAAACATTTGATTCATTACCTAGTCAAGTGATAGAAATAATTAAGCTATCCACTATATAAATTACTTCTTTCTTAATCCATTCTTCATTTTTGAAACCACAAGATTGCACATTAAAAATGTCAGCATAAATGTACAGGCGTTGAAAAGCTGGGCCACAATAAGTGTCTGACAATCCTTATTTCTCTGTTGAAACATAGGCAGTCTTTAATCCTAACATCTCACATAAACCCAAATATTCCTCTCATCCTCTAAGTAAAGAGGTAGGCATGACTCTGTTTGAAACAGTGAAGAGATCTGTTTGTTCTTTTGCTCAGGAAAAAGTAAAGATACTTAACAATTACATCTATCTTTCTTGACTAATTACTCTTAGTGAGATAAATTACCTTGATTTCATTTGGTCCCAGAACATTAATATGAATTTTGAATTTTCCACTTGAATTGACTCTGATCAACATTTGTTAGTTCTTTGAAAACTCTGAGGTCTCCACTCTAAGGTTGAGTGACCTTCAAGTTAATATTTCAACTCTTTCTCCTTTTGGTCAATAGATTTAGTTTAGGAGAATGCTCATGGTGACCCTGCTTTCCACACTAGATTTCTTTTTTGTTTGTCTTTGTACTGGGGATGAACCCAGGGGGAGTATTACCACTAAGTTACATCCCCAACCCTTTTATATTTTTCATTTTGAGACAGGGTGTCTCTAGGTTGATCAAACTGGACTCAACCTTATGATTTTTCTATCTCAGTCTCCTGATTAGCTGGAATCACAGGCATCTGTCATTTCAACTAACTTCTGTACTAGCTTTTAAATGGAAAGAAAAAGTGTTTCATATTCACATACTGCCAATTAATCTTATCCAGTAGTTTTATGAAAGTATGCATAGTCAGTTCTGGGAAAAAGGAAGATTTTACGTTTGACTAGAGATTGAAGTGTGAAACCAAAAGATTTCAAACATTAGTCAGTAGAAAATAAAAGATATTGGGCCAGAAACATTTTCCAGTAGCCCTTATCATTCCATTTCATAAGTGTGAATTCATTTTAAAAATGCCTGCAGTAATAAAAGGTATCTGCTGATGGGGCTTGATTGTACACATCCGGTGATGTTGGTTGGTTACAGAATAATGCAAAAGTGGAAGGCTTGTTGACAAGCGCTTAGTCTGATATTTTTGAATATATCAGAAAATAGCTGGTGAACCAACTGCCCTGAAGAGGAGATGTGAGGAAAGCTGCAGGAACTTCTACAAATGTTTTCTCACGTTCCCTCACATGATTTTCTGCCTCTGGACCTTGTATTAAGTAATCTTGGTGCCTCCTGAGGGGAGAGACCTGGGGCAAACACTTCTGGGGTTTGAGAGCCCTGGTATCATTGTATCATCTCATGGTTGAAGCCAACACATCCTCACCACTACCCTGTAACAAATTCCTTCTGTACGCACACCTAAAACAACACTGCCTTGCCCTTCACCACTTAAGTGACATATTCTTGCTTTCTATGCCAGTTCCTTCAAACCTGGTCTTGCTTCCAGTTCATATGCTGATGATCTCTTTCTAAAACCCTATAATGTTATGTCCCAGCAACCAGTAGTAACCAGTTGAGAAGATTCTGTACACCATAGATGTATCCTCTGATTCCAGTGACAGAAGTGCCAAAACATCTAACTAGACAGGTGATTCTTAAAACATATTACCCATAATTTATCAAATGTTGTAAGTGTTGGCAAGATTTATGGTAAACATGTTATCTATCAACAGAAAGTTCTTATACATTTACATTAGGTTAATAGCTAGAAAATATAACAGGATATTGAATGTGTATGTATCAAGCTCACAATACCCACATTTTTGTGATCTATAATACAAAGAAATTACACAAGAAGGTATTCTTAAAAATACCTTAATAAATAAGAACGCAGTGGTGGTTGCTATGCTCACAAAAATAAAAAGCAGTCGTAAATCCTCAAGCCTCTGAGGACAGTGGCTCCAATTAAACATGGAGCTTCAATCTGTGGGACTTGATAAGCTATGGGCCAGTGAAACGTCCTAGTGTCACGAGGCTGGGGTTGTCTAATACCTATGCCAGCAGAGCACTCTGAAGATAGAAACTGAGGGCACAAAGGACCAAGAATCACGTGATCTCGGCTACTGTCCTCAGAATGAGGTGTGCTTTTTAGCAGCTGTGGTGATGATGACAGCAATGATGATGTAATACTGGTGCTGGGGAAAAGACAAGCAGTGGCAGTCAGCACAGATTTAAAGCACAGTGTGACCGTCTCTGCTGTAAACGCTCTATTTCGAGCACTGCAGTGGTCCCCATACACCTGTGTCCATTCCTCTCTCTGTACCACTCCTCATTTGCAAGCCAACAGGGCTCACTCGCAGAACACACAAGGTGCTACTGTGGGTCATCTTCCCATTGATCCTTTGTCCCTTTCCATTAGCGTCTTCTGGGCTAAACATCTCTTCCAGCAAAAGACAATACTCAAAATATTTTGAATTTTGATGATAAACGCACATGAAAATGGTAAAAAAAAAATAAGTTTCACATTCATTAATTTCATTGCAGCACAATGAAGCTCATGGAATTCTCACAGCTGGATCTACGTAGGAACAGAATGAGGCAACACTACAAAATCCTGTATGAAGTCTGTCAGACACTGTTTATGATAATGACAATGAATCCAGACTTAGGAGCTAGTGAGATTAGCAAGTGATCACAGTCAAAAACCCTCATACAATCCTGGAAAGACATTGAAGGATTTAGAGAATTAACTAGCAAAAAAAAAAAAAAAAAGATTAAAGAAAATTTTGACTTCCACATTCACCGATCAGTATGAATGAAATTCTACATTCACCTATGGATAGCCCCACCACTGTTCCAAATTATTCGTATGTCTCTTCATAGGTCTGTCTCCCTTCTATTTGGAAATAACTGGAAGTTAGGAACTATCAATTTCCCTTCCTTACTCGACATCTAGTGTAGCACCTTGGTGGAGGTAGTAACAGTGCTCACTAGTTCTATATGCAAGCTCTCTGGAGTCACCTTTGGTTAAAGTCCTGGCTCACAGAATCACTATGGTTGAGTTACTTGGTGTTGCCAAGCTCTGTCTGGTCTCATTTCCAACACAATGGATTTATAGTGTCAACCCCTCCATTGTGGTGCCTAAAACCTACTATGATAGGCAAACAATTTAGTTTAATGGCTTGCACAGAGATTTCAACAAGTGGCAAGGATTATGATGTCTCAATCAATTGATGTACAGATGATTGGTGTATTGAGCTGTGATTGCCAGAAAACATAAATAAGGGAAAAGAGCTGATGCTGCCTTTTGGAAGCTCCTGTCCTCAACCCAGCCCTCAGTGCTGCTGACTGGTGCCATAGCCAGGGCACAGAGGAGCTCTGACATGGTCCCCCTCACATCTGGGCACCGCTGCTCTCAGAGAGGGCTGATTGACACGAGGGCCTTTAATGCTCACTGCACTGCAGAAGCCTACCAGATTCTTTCCCCTTCCACTTTCTTACTTCATCAAACAAAGTTCAACCTTTTCTTTTTTCCTGATTTAAATAGTAACACTCTCACAAATTAAAGTGCACATGTAAATCTCTGACTTAAGTATAATTTTTTAATGTGCACTAAAGGGCCAGGGGTTTGGTTCAGTGGCTTAAGTGCCTGTCTGGCAGGCGCAAGATTGTGAGTTCAATCCCCAGTGCCGCAAAAAGAAAAACAGTAAATAAAATAACATAAAATAAAATAATGTGCATCTAAACTATATGACTTTATTCACACAGTCTCCTCATCTGGACAAATACAAATCGGGAAAGAAGAAGGGAGGGAGAAAAGGGAGGTGTGAGGAAATCTTAGGTCACTCATTAAAACTTTAAAAAATCTCACAGTGCTAATATTTATGGTAAAAAGATTTAGGGCAAGAATAAAGAAAAGACTTTCAAGATTAAGTGCAAAAGTGACCATAAACTACAGATCTGCTAAAGGAACAGCTATCCTAATCCTAAAATGAGAGGACAGCAACAGAGAGAATAACCTCAACACAGAGCATTCTGGGAAGATGAAAGGAAGGCATGCAGCACCTTTAGGACAGTGTTTGCTAAGGAGTAATGCCAGAGTGTCAACTACCCAGTGACTAACTGCAGTGTGCCAGGTTCCCACGCATCACCCACGCATTCTCAACCACCTGCTACAATACCGACTATCTGAGTGTCTCCGGTCACAGAGGAGAGCCAGGGAAACCACCCTGTAGGGGAAAAGGTAACAGCCAATATTTCTGAATTAGTAGTAAGGCTCCACGGTCAGCTGTGTGATTAATGACTTGCAAGTAGACTATGTAAATAAAATGTACTGTTGAGTAACTTTCAGTAATAAGCCTTACTCCATGTATGAATAAGTACTGAATTCGTAAGTTTGGACTGTTCACGAAATATTTAAAGAATAAATAAAAGTTGGATTACTGACTATTCAGTTCAAGGCACCAAAACAACAGATGGTACTTGAGGACAGTCAGCAGGCGCACACACGAGGAGCGCCCGAACACCCGGGTGAACGTGGCACAGGGAGTGGGAGCAGTGGACAGTGAGAGCACAGTGAGGTGACTCTGGTGTGACAACACGCCATGCGGTCATCGCCTCATGTCAACCCCTGAGCCAGGGAGTCAGACAGCCATGACAGGCAGTTTGTAACTCAAAAGTGTGAAATGAAAACCAAGAATTAGAATCTCAGAACTTGAGTTTCCTACTATTAGACCGAAACAATGGCTTTTGAGGAACTCAATAAAAGAGACACATGGGTGAGGCCACGGGTGCTCTAAACCGAGACGGCTCCCTCACAGCAGGACTGGTGAACTGCAAAGATGTGGAGACTGGACAATAGCACAGAGGCCAGAAGAGCCTGAAGCACGCTTCAGGAAGCCTAGAGGGAATGACAGAAGAGAGATCCCTGCTTCCCGCACAACAGGTTCCCAAAGGGCGCCCAGGTTCCTGGCCAGAGCGGGGTTGCAGGCCTTTCCTAGCGTATCCTGTCCTCTTGCCGAGGACTGTAATCACATCAGATACTCTTCTTCAAGACAGACTAACGGCACTAACAAAGTCTCTTATTCTCCTTGTATCGATATAAAAATAGCCAGTCTACACAAATAGCAAAGAAATCACTAACACTTTAACACTAATGATCTCATTTATCCTAAACAACAACACTATTACACCTGAAAGTAGCAATTTCCCTGATGAAACTGAATATAAAAATGTGTAAGAGACAGGCTACGGAATGTTCCTCCTGTGCAGAGATGTCCAAAACCTGGACCTGGGAATCTGCTACCTTACCTGCTTAGAGAAGTGACTAAGAAAGGGTTGGAGGTGCGAAGATTATCCTGGATCCTCCTGCTGGGCTCCATGCACTCACCAGAGTCCTCAGAAGAGGGAGGCACAAATGCAGAGAGAGGGAGACCCGAGACCTGGAGGTAAGCCGAGGGGGAAGGCCATGGGATGTGTAGTTGGGAACCGAGGGGCGAGGAGGACAGCCGTTGGAGCCCACGACAGGCACGCAGATTCTGCATGCAGCCTTTGGAAACAGCAGGCCCCACGGGCACTTTCACTTTCAGGTAGACAGATCTGGGATTTCTGCTCTCTACAAGTATGAGATAATAAATTTATGTCATTTTAAGCCAGTGAATCTGTGGTAATTTGTCATAGCAGCCACAGGAAACTAGTACATATCTTTGTGTCTGGAAGTAAGGTGCTGCTTGTTACCAATGCATAAGAATGTGGAAGTGGCCTTGGAATTGGTCAATGTGTAGGAAATTTTGAGCACTATAATATAAAGACACTAGCTGCCTAGAACATACTGTTGAAAGAACATGGATGCTAGAGATTCTAACGCTCTAGGAAGAAGGAAGGATATTCTATAGAGAGTATCTAATTCATCATAAACAAACTGATGGTAGAAATATGGATGTCAAAAGCACTGCTCATGAAAGCTTTAAAGGAAATGAGGACCATAATGGAAATTGGAGAAAAGAGGATCCTTGTTACATGATAGAGACTTGTCAGCAACTATGTGAGAATTTTCCAAAATGTTTAAAAGCCATTAACCCAACACAGTGAACCCCAAACAGGATAACAGACCAAAAATTATACTCAGGTCAAATTGCTAAAAGCGAAAGTTAAAAAAATATATAGATATATACATATAGATATATATAGGAAATGGCATGGTTAGAAAGCTGCAAGAAAATCTGGCAACACAGACATCTGTAGCTCTGGAAAACATTTCTGAAAAATGAAGGTGAAACACCTGCATTTCCAGACAAACAAAACACATCTTGCACTATAGCAAACTTTCTTTGGACTGAAGGGACAAAGCAAAACAATTGTGCAGGAAACTATAAAGACTGGAAGAGTAGTCTTGAGCCTGGTGAAGCCTGCAATGCTCCATCCCTTGACCAAGTTCTCCTTTCATAGGAGTCTTTGAAACACTGGGTGCCTAGTGGCCTTTCACTGTCTGACTGTGCCCACAAGAGTGCAACCAATTCAGATGAGACACCGGGGTCCTTCTTATCTCTGGGTGCATCTCACCAAGAAAGGGAGTCATACTGGACAGGAAAGAAAGAAAGAAAGAAAGAAAAAAGAAAGAAAGAAAGAAAGAAAAAAGAAAGAAAGAAAGAAAGAAAGAAAAAAGAAAGAAAGAAAGAAAGAAAGAAAAAAGAAAGAAAGAAAGAAAGAAAGAAAGAAAGAAAGAAAAAGACTGTAAAGACTAGACATGCACAAACCACTCCATGTGTGGGAAAAGGCAGGATCTACAGCAAGAAATCAATATCAGCAGGGTAAACATCAAGAGAAACAGGAAGGAATATAGTTTTCATCTCTTCAAAAGATAATTGAATATCTAAAGCAAATATTGCAATATATTATAGAATTATATGGGAAAATAAAATATTATAATACAAAGGAGAGGCAAATAGAATTGTACTCACATAAGGTTGCTAAATATTTCACAAAATTGTATAAGATATTTTTTCATGGTGATGTGTGATGATGAATTATGCATATTATAATCTAGAGTAACATTAACTATTCATATTATAATCCAGGGTAGCCACTTAAAACTCTTACAAAGTGAAACTAAACAGCAATAGAGGAAATAAAATGGAAGACAAAAACAAAAGCAATAAACCTCACTTTCAAAACAATAGAATAAAGAATAGATGGTAAACTTAGGGAAGAAATAAAAAGATGTCAGCATTACTCCCAATCATGTAAGTAACTGTATTAACTGGAAGTGAATTTAACACTAATTAGAAGATAGAGATTTTAAATCTTGGTTAAAAAATAGAACCAAGACTATGCTTTTTATACATGATCCATTTTTATCAGAAGGATACTGAAAGTAAATTGATAAAAAAAGATATTGATTATTTTGCAAACACATCATAAGCCAGTATGTCTATACTATTATCAGAAAAGATAAACTTTAAGAGAAAAATATCACCAGTGATCAAGATGAGTATTTCACTTAACGAGTCCAAGATTGGCTCCGCACTTCTCGTAAGATTGCTGACCCCCTTTCCTTCTGCGCGCCACTTCTGAAGGTTTGTGGCTATGCGCGCCACTTCTGAAAGAGTGGCTATGAGCCTCCATGTGAAAGCTTCTTTTCAAATTTATATTATTGTAAAATGCAATGGTTTTCAAGTATGCTATGTGGTCCTCTCAGTCTTTGATGACCACTTTTTATGATTATTTACTTAATTCCTGGAAAGTCATCCTACCTGAAACTTCACTTTCTGATTAATGTCCGACAGGCGGAACTGTCTCAGGAAGCGGTCATCTTCACTCCAGAAGAGGCGGATGTCCGGGATGTCGTAGAGGATCATGGCCAGTCTTTCTAGCCCCAGGCCAAAGGCCCAGCCAATTCGATCTTGTGCTCCAGCTACAAATAGAAAACACAACAATTGTGCAGGAAACGATAAAGACTGTAAAGACGAGACAGGCACAAACCACTCCATGGTGAGCACCAGTGACACCAAGCACCTCAGGTGACGACGCCGGGGGCAGCACTCTGGACCCACCCACAAGGGTGTCCACGTTGTCTTTCCCTGGGCCTCTGCTTTCATTTTCTCTGGATTTTTTTTTTTTTTTTTTTTTTTTTTGGCCGTGATTGAAGTATTTATCCTACTTTGTGCAGGTGTCAGAAGATAAAGAGAAGGTAGGCAGGCTCTGGTCCTAAGCAGCTTACTGTGTAGGGTCCTATGTTCATAATGGGCCACAGTTAACATGCAGAAAGTATGTATCCGCCTTTAAGAAGCTCAACTTTATTAAGACACTGTAATGATCACTCTCGGTAGGAGCGCGAGGTGAAATGCATAGCCAGCACATTTACTCCAGAGGAAAAGTATCCTGCTCAGGTGATGTCACTGCCATGACTTCTGAGGGTGAATTCCACATAGATGAGGCAGAGTGAGAGAGATGATACAAACTGCTGGGCAGAGGGAGGCAAGAGGTCAGGTCACACAGTTCCAGAAATGAACATAATTCCAAATGGACACTAAAGGATGGGAAGGATCCTGAGGTAAGCTGTGATGATTCCTGAAATTCCCAACCTCCCCATGACCTGTGGAAGTCCCACCATTCCAGCGTGGCTGGGACCCATGGAAAGGATGGATTTCCGGCCTGTGGTTAGCGCGCCCTACACCACGCTCTGGGTGGGTGGACTGGAGAGAGCCCCTGCGGCCAGGACCCCAGGGAGGCCTCCCAGAGAAAGCAGGGGCCCATCGGGCTGTGAGAGCAGAACAGGAACCTCGCACCTATCATCACAAGGAACAAATTCTCCCAACGGCCTGCTGGGCTGAGAAGTGGACCCTGAGCTCAAGAAGGGAGACAGCCTTGCTGACCTGCCGGTCTCCCCATGACGAGACCCTGAGACATCCACAGCCACACTACAGTGCAAGGGAGCTGTGACGATACCTTTGTGATACCTTTGTGCTGTCTAAAGCTACTGAGCACGAGCGGATTTGTTACTGGGTGGGGGTGGGGACTGACCCGGATTGGAAATGCAGAGAGAGGCGATGGGAAATTACACACACACACACACACACACACACACCGGGGAATCTAGCAGCAAAGGAGCAGGTGCACCCAGGGCCTAGGAGCGGCATCTGGAGCAGCAGGCAAGGCTGGGAGGCACAACAGAGAGGGGTGATCTGTGGAGGCCACTGCTGCCGCCACTGTCATTCACAACTGAAACGGTAAGGCTAAGAGGAGCCACCAAGAAATGTGAGCCTCATCAGAAGATTTGTTTAAGGATGAATAAATAAAAAATATTCAAAATGCCACCGAACCGAGAAATGCTAGTGAGGAGGGTAAGG
>RJWM01000418.1:95154-222664 GCA_004363535.1 Dasyprocta punctata | reverse complement strand
CCCTTCTTTGTTGCAACACTGACATGCAGCAAGAATTAACTCAATAGTCCTATATATTAAAACAATTGGATGTTTTATCTTTTGATCCTTCATAACATATTACAGATTCCACCTCTCCTTCCCCTCCCAAAGTCTTGCCCTTTGCACTGCTCCTTCTAACTAGATGCTCTTCTTTCACTTATTAACTCCTCTAACCCCAGCACCTCTTAGGCCCCAAAGTATTTTCTGAGCAGCCCTCTCTCTCAACCTACTCCCTCTACCAGGTTGGTCAGCAAGCCTAGCACTCAGCTCTGCTTTGAATTCATCATACTAGTTTATAACTCTTGATGCTGTAGAACAGAGAGAAAATCTTCCTTCCACCTCCTAGCTTCTCTATCTGGGGTCCCGTGAATTAGACTAATACAGGACAGATTAACATGAGAAAAGTAAGCAGAAATTTGTTAACCTTTGTATTGTGCACACAGTGAGAACTTAGAAATCAATAACTCCAAGGAGT
This sequence comes from Dasyprocta punctata, assembly GCA_004363535.1. Lineage (NCBI taxonomy): Eukaryota > Metazoa > Chordata > Mammalia > Rodentia > Dasyproctidae > Dasyprocta > Dasyprocta punctata. The sequence goes on along the minus strand of RJWM01000418.1, from coordinate 222,168 downwards.
AGTTAGAATTTGGGTATGTAATTTTAGCAAAAATAAAAAATAAAGTTTTAGTGAATAGATGAGGGAAAGGCACTTTGGCTGGGTGAGGAGGCAAGTTCTGGGAAGGCAAGTACAGGGGGACACATGGTGGATAAGGCTGGTCAGCACGATGTGCTGCACAGATTCCTCTAGCACAGTCTCCGGGCTGCTGTGGGTCCACATCTGTCCAAGGTGACTGACTTCTGTCCTTCCCAATAGAAGAGACGCATACCTTCACAAATTTATGACCTCCTTAGTGCCATTCGGTGGAGGGCAGACGGCTTTTCTTGCATCTGCTTCTTCTCAACAATCTTTAGTTCAAAATAATCCTTAAGCAAGAGTGAAATGTTTTGGGGTGATATTTTCTGCTGCCCTTCCACATCTTTCACAATTTCCTCCATTTTTCTGTGAGCTCCTGGAGGTCAGGGTCAGTCTGGATCACTTTGGTGGCTCCCACAACCCTAAATACTTGGAGAATATTCAGGAAAAGAATGTTTCTTGACAGGATTCACTATTCTTTTAGCTTTGTTTGATTTCTCTTCCTGGGCTTTCTCCTATGCTCTGGGTTTGCATCTTCTGCTGCTTTTGAAATTGTCTCTTCCCTCTTCCCGATAATTTTAGATTTCCCTTGGGGCTCTAGTCCTTACTCTCTTCTCTTGAAATCCAGTCAAGTGATCTCTTCCACTCCCAAGATTTCAGCTCTCCTGGGAGTCCATGTCTTCCTTGAACCTCAGTGAGTTCACCCCGGAGCCGTCCTCCTGTGAGAGTAGAAGCCACCCCAGCGCCCACACTCACAGCTGCTTCCTGTCTGCACTCCTCCTCTCAGAGAGGAAACCACGCAGCTGCCCTCAGCCACTTCCCTCCCCAGAAAATGCGCTTCTGTCTTTTAGGAACGGATGTCTTCTTCGGTTGGCACTCATTCTCCTACGAAATGTTTCCAGGCACTGTTGATTCTGCAAAAGCAGATGTTCCCTCTTCCAGAAGAGCTCACTGGTGTCACTGTCCAATTTGGAGTGCCAGGGACCCAGTGGCCCTCAAGAGAGGAGGCCAGCTGAATGGCCTGAGGAGAAACAGGCACCACTGGCTTTTTGAGGACATACCTTGTTTGGAGGATCTGTTTTGTTGTTTTGTAAGTTAGATGCAGGTAGAGATTTCCTAGGACTAAGATGTGTAGGCAGGGATGGGTCAGGCACAAACTTCAAGATGGGAACTGCAGTGCCTTGAACCCCAGAGGCAGGATCCTTGTGATCATGAGACCCTAAAGGTCCCCAAAACAGTATACATACTTTTGCAATAATAAAAGATGGTATCTCAACGTATAACACAATGATTAGCTTCAATGTCTTTTAGTTTTCTCCCACAAATCTATAATCTGTTAGTATTTTTATTAGTTTCTAGGGAGGCAAGTAATTATTAAGTAGTATTTTAACATTATTAGACTCATTAAAAGTCATAAACACCAAATATTTCAAGTTAGATATAGAACTTACTATAAAGAGTAAGATTTCTCTAAAGTACTATTCAAGGGGGTTGAATTAAATTTCAAAATATAAGACTTAAAAAAAGATTACCATCAGAAGAGCAAATGAAAATCCAAGCAGTGTTAGGGTATGTGTTCAATGCAAATTTTGAAGAGCAGATAGTTTTAGTGATAGATTATATGACACTACCCATTGAACTGAACCCATCACTTTATTAAAGGTGTCTTTTGGATTTGACTGTAGAATGGAGTTTTACTGTATTTTGTGTAAGTATTAGTAATACTGCATGCAAAATTATAAGCAGAAAAAAGTCTGTAAGGTCATCATGAAAAAATGTGTAGATAGAAATAATACTTCTTTTAAAAGTCCGGGTTGTAATTCCAGTACTTGGTCGCTGAGGCAGGAAGATCACGATTTCAAAGTCAGTCTGTGCTACATAGTGAGGCACTGTCTCAAAAAACCCTCCAATTTTTTTTTTTTTAAACTCAGATTAGGCAAAATTTCTTCCTGTGAAATTTAGGTTTTCACATTCTCAATTTGGAGGATGGTAACCTCAATGTGATATATGAGATGCACACAATTTGTAAATATTAATGCAGTCAAGACTTTTAAAAAAAACTTTAATGAAAGCCTTATGCACTGAGATTTTCCAAAAATGTGAGTCTCTCTTGCCTGCTCTCCATTTCCTCAACCCCTTTAGAGGCTGCGCAAAAACGTTCTAAGTACAGAATGTACTTTTCTTCCGTGGAGTCAGGTTTTCCTAATGACCATTTATATAAACCGTGGTAATGTTGAGAACAGAGAATTCCTGCAGTAACATGAACAGCTTGTAAGAGCTCTGTCCTTGACCCTATCGCACTGAGGGAATAAATGTCTCTAATTATCATATTCTACTAGTAACCCATAAACAACACACCCTAGCATGGGTATTCATGTTTCACTCAGTTGGTCAACAGTTACAGCACTGAGCAACTGTCAGTGTTCAGCCTTAGTGAGACACAATGTGTGAAATAATTCTAGGGCCCCTTGTATTACACAGCAGGAAAACCGATGATTACCAAAAATGCTTATTAACGAGAGGAAGATTATTTACAAGAAAAGCAGCATCCATAGCCAAACAAAGTTAGAGAAACTAGGAAGAACTTGTACAAGATTGTCCTTCCCAAACTGCTTTTCCACCAGGTCCTGGCGTATCCTCATGGTGCTGCACATTTCCTAATTCTCTATTGGGCAAGGATGTGGAAATGCACCCAAGGGTAACAAAATATGTTCAGCTTCTTAAATAACAGGGTCAAAGTGAACATAAATTCCCTGAAAATCTGGAGAACACTTTCTGTTCTACTATCTTTTCTCTTTCCAGTCAGGATTACATCCACTGCAGAAAACAAGATTGTCAGCCTTTAGCACTCACAGAGAATTTTCTACTTTTTCTTTCCCCAGACCCTCTTGTTAAAGTCATGTATTAACTTTTAGCAAACACTGGACATCTAAACAACCCCTACTATTCTGATGTAAATAACTAAACATCAAACAATCATCTTTCTATTAACATAATATAGATGAAGTTAATAATTTTGCCAGAGGGCTTTGGTCTTTTTTTTTAATGATGTACTTGTTATTGTGGTTCTATTTTATGTAGTCAAACACATTCAAAAGTCTCCTAGTTAAAATATCTGTTAATGTAAACTTAGTTTCACACTATATCATTGCCACTAATTTATTGTGACACTTTTGCATTGAATACCTGTTAATAAACATTACTGTCTCTTAGATGCTGTGTTTATGTCTACAAAAGAAAGATGAGCTTTGAGATGCTAATGTCATGCATTAATTATGTTTTCTTTCATAAACATGGAATTGGGGAAGACTTTCAATGTTGAGCATAACTGAATCTGTCAGTTCTAGCTGGGCCACAATTGTCCACTAGAACACTGTGACAATATTCTCTAATCCATGCAATGATTTCCTCCTTGGCTTTAATTGTAGGGCAGAGCAAATCTCTTTGAAATGATTGTGATGCTTTCTCTTGGTAGAAAAGAAACCTTGTGGAATATGAAGTCATTGTTTTCTTCTCAGCTGCCAAAAATCTTGGAACTAAATTGGAGACGTAATTGTAGTTTCTAATATTCTCACAAGTAAAGAAGGAATAATCCTTATAGCCTCTTAGTTGGGAAACAAACCCCATAATCAAAGACAGATTAGTGAGAGAAAACTAACAGAAGTTTGTTAACATGTATCTTTCATGTACACAGGGAGGTACCCAGAGAATGAGCACTACTCAAAGAGATGATTTATGTTTCAAAGAATTAAAATAACTGACCATTTGCAAGGGGTCAAGAGGAGAAAGCAAAGAGATAATCACAATGAGAAGAGTAGAAGAGTTAGGAAGTGGGGATCTGGCATTCCTAACACAGACTTCTCCTTAGGCCCACCTCTCCGTGAGCCTCAGAATAATCTGTGGGACCATCGTTTGGTTGTAGGGCCTGCAGGATTATTTCATGCAACCCTCTCCCTACTGTTCAGTGAGATTTGGCCCCTTGGACAGCACGTTTGTCTCAAAGGCTCAGGAGTCCGTGGAAAGGTCCCTTTTAATCACTTGCTCTACTGTTAGGGATTCTGGGGCTGGGGGTAAATCTGTAAATCTCTCAAAGGAATAACTCTCTAGAATTCTCACTCTCTCATCATCTGCTCATTCCTCCAGGAGGCCTGAATCACTGTTTGCCCAGTGTACCATACTTTTACTCCTTCATAGCCCATGATGTAATTCCCTCACCATTCTTAAGCACTCCCTGTTTCAAATTATTCCTGTAGTTCAGAAGGAAAGATGTCCCTCTGTCTTTCCCTCTGATGGGAGAGAGTCTCAGGGAGATGACTACAACCTCTTTGTTTCATTCATGACAAAGAGGGTGAAAAGGATTATGCTTTTTGCATCTATTAACATCTCCTTATATAATATTCTGGCTATATACAATTCTTTTTTCTCCAATTATAGTATAGCTACTCCATTATAATTAGGCTACTTGTAACTCTAATAATAAAGTATAATTATTTTCTTTTCATGTATACAAATGCTTTATTTCCTAGTTCTATGTTTTTCTCCTAAATTTGTTGAAAAATTGTTTTTCCTTATTATAGTCCAGAAAGCAAAAAATTTCATGCTGAGATAATTCTGTTACTGAGGTTTATTACATGTAACAGGTGAAATATAGTTTTGAAGTCCTTCCTTCAAAGGATCTCCCATTCACACCGTTACACAGTCATGACAGCATCTAACGTTTCTAGGATATCTAGCTTATACTCTGCGTGAATACAATGAATAGAAATCTACATTCTGCCCCAGAGATTTAGCTATGGAATAAATCTTTTAAGATATCTTTGAAAAAACAAACAAAAACACTGACGCTTTCTGGCTTAGATGTGTCAGTCAAGGTACCAGCATGGCTCTGCCGAGCACTTGCATTCGTTGTACGCAGCCAGGTGATTTTGGATTAGCACGGACGTCTGACCCAAGGCCAGCAGATGCTGGCTGCCTGGTACTCCTCAACTGCTGCAGTGCAGAGATGTGGGAAATCAATGGATTTTTTTGTTTCAGAAGTTGAATGAGGTCGTAGAGGAAAGAGGTAGTTAGCAATGGAAACTGAAACGCTAACAAACAAGGTATAGTTAACTTTTGGAATTACTACTAATTATTCTTATTTTCAGACATTAATTTCCTCAATGATCACTTTTTCCTGATAGGATACTACTAAATTAAAATATTAACACATTTCTGAAATATTAGTTCCCCTTTGAAGTGTTAGGGACAGTTATCTTTGCAAAATTTGACAAGACAAGCAGAGTCTTAAAGGAACTGAAGATTGCTCTCCCTGGAGATACATCTAAAGAATAATCGGCCAACTAAAATAATTTTCGTCTGACTTTTAATGACTACCTTGAACAAAGGGTTTCCAGGCTGCTTCACAGCTGCATTCTGAATGAGCTCAACGATTAATTTATCTGAGAAAAAGTACTATCAGCTTACTGTGCCTTCCCTGAACAAAGAGAAATTGATTCTTCAGTATCACCGCTTTCACATTTTAAGTGGCATCACGAATAATTCATTCATAATTCCTTGTGCATAAACATCTGCATTATGGCAAGTTTTGAAATACCTCAGGCTATTTATCATGTTCTTATCGGCATTATCCAAAGAAATAATCTCATAAATTCTGAAGTTGAAATAAAGTATAAACAAAGCAAGGTGACTTTGGTTTGTTAACTTGCTACATAGAGCTCTGTCCTTGAGTGAGTGAGAGTCATTTGGTGTGGCTCATGGTTATAGGATGTCCTCATATGCTGACCAGTGGCTGCTTTTGATCTTGGATGGTTTGCTTGCATACTCTTGTCTCAGTTAACGTATCTCAGTTTCAATGGATGTTCATGGCATACACTCTCCAAACTCACATGTTATGAATGTATTGTAGTGATGCACTGTGTTGAACTGCATCCCTGAAGCGATATGTTGACATTCTGATCCCCAGGACCTGTGAATGTGACTCTATTTGGAAATGTGTCATTGGAGACATAAAAATGTTAAAATGAGGTCATTCAGAAGGAACATGGCCCCATAATCCAATAGGACTGACATCCTTGAAAGACATCAAAAGAAGCGAAAATATAGAGCAGACTATATAAAGGCAGAAACAGAAGTTATAATGATGCTGCTACAAGCCAGGGAAAGGCAAAGATTGCCACAAAGTACCAAAGGCTCGGGCAGAGGCATAGGAGAGATTTCCTTTTAGTCTCTACAGCCAGGAACCATCCCTTTCGACACTGTGACTGCAGACTTCTGCCCTGCACAACAGTGATGGGATGCCTTTCTAGTGCTTTAAGGTCCCTGTCTGTGGCCATGTGTGATGGCCATCTTAGGAAACAAATGCATGTGGGAATGAATGATCTTTCTATTCAAAATAATCAACATTTCAAAAGAGAAACCATTCTTAGAATCCAAGTAAAGTCCTTTAGTAACTGTGTTTTGGTCTGTATTTACAAGGCTTACTTATTATTTTGTGGATCTGTAAACTTTTTATTAATGAATTTAGAGTTTGTCTTTAGTATGAAAGTCTACAGTTAACTTTTCATACAACTGAACTTCCTAAAATGTAACAAAATCTAATATAAAGCAGACAAAAGAAATCTAAAGGTGGATTAAAAGATGTAGCTCATGCTTGTATGTCTTCTTTGCCTCCTTCTCTCCCTTCCTTTCTTCTCTCTTTCCTTCCTTCCTTCCTTCCTTCCTTCCTTCCTTTCAGGCTTTCTTGGTTTCTTTCTCACTTTTTTGTTATGTCATTTTGCTTTAAAAGAACCATAGAATGAGTTGTTCCAATTTTGAGTCATTTCACACAATGAGTTAAAAATCAAGTACAAAAATATGCTTTATTTTTATAGGAGCTGTAATGTCTATGGCTTCCAACAAAGGTTTTATTTGCATTTTTTGAAAAAAAAATCCAGAGAGCAATTCATAGTTTTTGTATGTGTGTACATGTGACTATGCTGGGATTCTATTCTGATGCTTAACCAATGAACACGGGTATCAGGCTATCAAGACATCAGGTACCAGTCCCCATGAGGAGCATGATCATCGCAGACTGCAAATATGGACTAATAAAAACCAAAAATTGAAAGAAAGCTACAGACAGAGCATTACCTGGGGAGCACGCTGTCCCTCATGAGCACTGTGTGTTTGTCAGCCTTCTGTGCATGGATGGATGGATGCATAAAACAGACATTGTTCACATTCAATTATAAATACAGAGTTTGTAGGATAATGGAATGCCCAAGTAATGTTTTGTTTTTTTTAAAACATCAGACAGGATTTCCTTGCTGTCCTGAAAGATCCTTGGAGAGAACTGAGCTTTGATAGTGCACATTGCCCAGACTGAATGCTGTGCATGTACAAATAATAGGTTAATATGTTCTGATTCTATGAAAAAACAAAATTATTACAGATGATCATTGTTAAGGATAGCCTCATAAAGTCATTCTGCATGGGTTGCAGGGTAACCTACCTTTGGTGGAAGCTTGGAGGTAGGTACACGTCCTGTTCAGCATTTCAGCATTTTTTCATGATACAATAAAATGCCAGAAATTGGGTAACTTAAACAATAATCGCTCATTTCCCACATTTCTGGAGGCTGAGAAGGCCAAGATCATGCAGAGTTGGGTATACTCCCTGCTGAGACTTCTCTTTCACATCTGCAATGGCTGCTGAGCGCATTCCCATGTAAACATTATTTATTTCCTATCTCTTCTTTTTTAATAGTTACTTTTCTGTTACATATTTTTATCAGTACATGCTTACAAAATATAATGGAAGATTTTTGCATATACACAACCATTGTGGAGGATTTGTACATTTACATAACACATCTTAATCCCTCCTTTTTGAGCCCTTCTCTGCTCCACCTCTAAGACTTCCTCCCTTTCCCATTTGCAAAAGTTTGTTTTCTCCTTCGAAACTTGTCTTTAAAGATTTTTTTCCTTTTTCTCATCTCTTACTTCCCCTCTCATCTGAAAAAGTTATTCCTACTTCCTCATGTCTGCCTTCAATTTTGCTCCTTATTTATACTACGAGTTTCTCACAGTGTGATACTTAAACTTGTGTGTCCGATGGTATTTATATACAGTGAAATACTACTCTACCATAAAGGAGGATAAACTTGAGGCACTGGAAGGTAAATGAATGCACTTCAAGTCCATAATCTTAAGAGAAATAAATCAGACACACTAGTTTGTCTCCTTTTATAAGGGCATTGACCTCACTAATGAGGACTCTGTTGTCATGTCCTAAACCTCCCAGCTCCCTTCTCCTCATGCCATCAATTTAGGGGCTGGCATCTCACATATGAATTTGAGGTGGACATAATCATTAAGTGCTTAGCATAACATTAGGCCAAAATATACATTTCATTTTTATTCATTAAAAATATGAAATCAAAATCTGATTTCAATGTCTTGCAATACAGGATTCCATACCCTTAACTCATCCTCTTTTCTAAATTTGGAGCAACAAAATAATGCATAATAAAATTTCATTTTATTATTTATTTGTGTTTTCTACCTTAGGAAGAATTTGCACTAGTATGAAGAAATTATAGGGCAGTAATTAATTTGACACAAAAAGATTATCTTCTAAATATCAATTCTGTTTTAAAATGAAGTTTGACTTTCCGAATTAGTTTGCCATTTTCCCATCTTCCTATATGATTTCTGGTGGAAGATATTATAGAGTTGATTCATAATTAGAGAGCAAAGTGAACTGGGAAGTATAACATTCCCCTTCAAGACTAGGATCCTAAAATTACAGTTTTTAATTCACAATTGAATTTGCTTCTGCAGTGAACCACTCGGTATTTTCATTTTTTCTCTAATTAAATTAACTGGATTTTGAATGAGTGCTTAGCCCTGTCTCTTACACTAGATGAGCTTCTATTCTAGCTGCAACTTTTTGTTTGTGACATACAACGCACACAAAAATGTGTGCAACCTCAATACTGTAACAGCTGTGAAGGAAACTACCATGCAACCAGCTGGAGACGCAGATCTTGGTCAGAACCCCATCAGCACCCCCAACCCCAAGTGTCCGTCCTGGTTACCAGTATATCTTACTACCTTGGAATAACCTCGCCTCAACTTCACCTTGGTTTTCCTGCCTATGGAAGCATTCTTTTCTTTTGCTTTTTGACCTTATTTAATTATATGGCATATATCTTTTGCTGTCTCTATTTTTACTTGACATCATGGTTGCCATATTCAGACCCACTCATTGAATCACCCATTGCTATGTGGTATTTCATTGCTTGATCATTCCATAATTCATGTACGTTTCTCACAATTTTTGTATGATTGAATTGTCTTTTTCTTTTTGCTTAATGTTAACCTTGTTGGTGTGCACAATTGTCTAGGTGTATTCAGGTACATAGACTCTATGGTATATGCCAAGAATGAAATAGCTTTGATAATAGAGTATATGAATCTTTGACAGTTCTGGGTATCTGTTTTCTAACATGATTTTGCCAATGTACCTTCTCCTCTTAGTGTGAAAGTTTCCCTTGTTCCATATCTTTTAAAATTCTTGTTGTTGCTAGTTTTGTAAATGAATCTCATATTGTAGAATCCTGGTAATAGACAGTTTTTCTAAATCAAAAATTTATCTTCTTTAAATTAGAAGCAATGGTAACAGGAATAGCAAGTTTATTATAAGACATAAGTAATTAAAATGACAGTAGTGTAACATGTAACAAGGCCTGACGTGTACCTTGTGCCTGATAAATACTGGTATTAAGTAACGGCTTCTATAATAAATCAGCTTGATAGGAATAGGTTTCACAGTGAAAAGTCCACACATTAAACGGCAGGGGATGACGCTCACAGGTAGCAGAGCACGGAGCAACCGCGAGATAGACTCCTAAAGAGTAGAACTCAGTTCCGTCTTACCTAGGACAGTAGGGAAATCCAAGCAAGAGCGAAATTATGTGTAAATTTATTTCTGTTTGTCATTCTGAGCAAGCACGTCACTTCTAAAACCCTTCTCTGTAGTCATTGAATAAGGTAGACAAGAATATATTTGGCTCTCAGTTTTGTAATATTTGTTTTTGGTTGTGGTGCGGAGCCTCATCAATCACTGCCAAAGATTTTTTTTTCTTTACCCAAATGCAGCGTTCAGGAATTCAGTTGTTTAATACAATTAAGCTAAATTTAATTCCTAATTTGTCACAAATTATAAATTAAATGAGTAACCTCCTTCCAATGGATCGTTATATCAAAGCCCAGGCTGAATAGATACCATTTCCAAGAGTTCAGTTTCCATCAATTATTTTCCCAGATTTTAGAATACATTACATATTGACCACATGTTTTAAGCCCATCAGGTAAAAATTTATTAAGATGTTCATCTTAATAAAACACTGGGTTTGAGTTCTAGTACCATTTGAAATAAACACTAAGACAAACAAAAATGAGCATTTTGAACATTTTTTTTGTGTAATGACTTTTTAATTATATAAGGATATAAATTGGTAAGCACACATTTCCTTGCTTTTGTGAGACGAGGTATCCTTCTGTATTTCAGCCTGTCCTAGAGCTCACTGTACAGCCAAGGCCAGTCTCAGGCGTGCCGTTGTCTCCCCGAATCAGCCTCTCAGGGCTGAGACCGCTTCTTTTGTCTGTTCATAGGTGTTGGCTCCTCCTCACTAATTTTAATGCTGTTCTAATGCTAATTATTGTTGATTTCCATACAGAGAAAAATGATTTTTAAAACATCCTGACCTCTGATTTTTAAACACTTCTCAAAGATCTCAAGCCTCTGTCCACTCTGTCAATTCATCTCCAAGTTTCGGTCCCTGACTGGTCCCTGCCAGGGTCTGCAGCCCCTCCACAGTCTTCCGTGGAAGAACGCCATTCTTTGACTTAGGCTTCCTCCTCAAAGCACTGCCCTGTAGAGTCTGAGCTGTAACAACACTTCTACCACCCCCAGACATTTTACTCTTACTATGTTACCACTTCAGTGATTTTCCTTCCTTCCCTCCTCCTGGCCTTCCTTCCTCCCTTATCCCATGGAGTTTCCACAGCCCAGTCACAGTTCCTTGGTCTCAAAATACTTTCTCAGTGCAATACTTTCTCAGTTAAATTCTGCTCCCTCCTCATTTCACATCTGCCCTTGTGCATCTGGATGTGACTGGAGAGCAGCAGGGTCATGCCGATTGCTTTCCCCAACACTCAGGAGCACAAGCCTCAGGTCCACTGAACTTCGCACAATTATCAGCTTGTATTTCTTGAGTTCGTTCAATCACAAACTCTTCTACATGGACATAACCTTGTCTCTGTGTCTTACCATCAATCACCTCCTCTCTCACTCTAAATTAATGCCTAATTTCTTATTTCAAGGAAATAAAAAGATGCAATAAAGAAAATACATCAACGTGGAACACCTAGATATTCAGGTCAGCACCTATATTCAAATGCTAGGACACTTTCCATATATTAATTAAAGAATATCTTGCTAAAGAATACTGGAGAACCCTCCTGTTAGGCATTACATTCCACTTCTCTCACATAGGTAAAAACACTGGCCCAGTAATTTTCTTCCCTTGTTTAATTTCTTCATTTTTTGGAAGCATGTATACTGTTATTTTTTAAGATTCAAAAGTAATGTCAAACCACAAAAACCACTGTTAGACTGCGCTTGCTTCAGTAGCAGTGACCTTGGCCTGAAGGGGACTGCTTCTCTTCTGTACACCAAATACTTCCAACGACTCCTCTCTTTAATGCTGTCCAGAAACTACAAATTCCTTTTATAGTTTCTTCTCATCACTGTATACAAATTTCTCTTTTGCTGCAGAAGGAAGTCACCAGTGGGATCCTTTCCGATTCTTGACAGTTCTCAGTTACTATATTTGTTCTTTCAGCACCACTGGCAGATACCATTTTTGTTTGCTTGGCTTCTAGGACAGCATCATTTCCTGGCTTTTGCTTTTTAGTTTTTTTCCTGATTTGGTTTATGGTTTTGATCTCTAAACATTGGAATGATCCAGGGGTCAGTTCTTGGGTTTCACTTTGTTGGTGATCCTGCTCTGTAGCACGGTTTTATGTAACACTCATAAGAAGAATCAGAAGAATCTCATGTTTATACCACCAGTATTATACTTGAAATGCAGTCTAGACTTATTCATGCAACTGCATTCTCAAGATGTGCAGCACATTTCCGAGACCAATCTGAAATCTGTCTACTACCAAACTCCTGACATTTCCTTTTAAATATGCTGCTGCAGCCTCTCCCAGTCAAGGGAGTTCCAGGGGGTTAGGTGCACTGGATCAGATCTTAGAATCACTGCAACTCCTCTTTCACACATTACACCCAAGTTCTGAGTAGAATCTTGGGCATTTTCAACATTCTTTATATTCACCTACTGCACACATTTTGTACTTCTGCCATCCTGGCATACTCCCTCCAACGATACAAGAGAGCCTCAGTTCTCCTGCGTCCTTATCAACAGTCAGGTGGTCTGTCATTTTGCTGTAGACACCCTGACAAGTGTTAGCACCTCATTCTGCTTCACATTTTCCTCTCTGTAGTGACTCTGAGTGTTGGTGCCTTTTCATGTGCTGGTCCGCCACGTTCACCATATCTTTCAGAGCACAAATTCTTAATTTTGCTGAAATTTAGCTTAACAGTACTTTTTTGTGAAATATACCTCCAATCTCGTGTCTAAGAAACTTTTTTTAAAATAATAAAAACAAATTTCATTCTATGTTATAGTCTAGAAATTTTAACTTAGAGTTTACATTTAGACTAATGACACATTTTGTATTGATCTTCAACTATTTTTATTTTTTCCTTATTTGAATATCCTGTTGATCCAATACCATTTTTGAAGACACTACCTACTCTTTCTTCACTGGCTTGTCTTCGTATCTTATCAAGTTCAATTGATTATTCATGTACCATCTCTTTTCTGATTCTGTGTACTGATTCATTGATTTCCAAACCTGTTTTGGTGCCAAAACTATAACTTCTTTGGTTACTGTAGCTGCATAATAACCTTTAAAATCATGAGATATATGTCCCTTATTTTTCTTCTTTTTCAAAGTTGTTTTCACTATGCTAACTCCTTTGCATTTTCATGAGTTTTAAAATCAGTTTGTCATTTTCATCAAAAGTAAAAAAATATTAGTTTTTAAAAGTCTATAAAATATTTGTTGCAATTGCATTGAATTTCTAAATAAATTTGAGAGAACTGATATCTTAACAACACTGAATCTTCCAATCTGTAAATGCCTGATGTAGTTTTACTTAGTTTCTGCAGTACTTTGAGGGTTTCAGAATCTGGGGCTTGTAGTACTTAGTGTAAAGTTTATCTCCAAGTGCTTCATATTTTTTATTCTATCGAAATGGAATTTTTAAAAAATTTCAATTCCTGAATATTTATCTCTGGTATATAGAAGTATAATCTATCTTTTTCAAATTTATTTTATTTTGGTAAGTACATGTAATAAAATTTACTATATTAAACATTTTGGGTATAGATCTGAGAGCATGAAATAGATACGGTGATATTATTCTGTCACCATCACCATCATGCATCCCTGGAATTCATTTCATTTTGCAAATCTGAAACTCTGCATTCATAAAATAATAACACTGCATTGTACTTCTACCCATCTCCTGATAGCTACCATTCTACTTGGTCTCTATGATTTTTACAACTCTAGATATCTCATACATATGAAATCATAAAATATTTGTGCTCTTGTGATGGTGTTATTTCACTGAGTGTAATGTCCCTAAGATTCACTCATGTTATGGCATATGACAGTGTTTCTTTCCTATTTAAGGTTAAATAATACCATTATAGGCATATACCACATTGTGCTAAATAGTTCATCTACCCTTGGTTACTGCATTTCTTCTGAGGTTCAGGTACCATGAATAATGGTATGAACCACCGATGCACAACCATGTCTCTGAGATTCTGCTTCTCATTCTTTCTGGTATATATCCAGAAGTAAAACTATTGGAATATATGATAAATCTATATTTACCATTTTAATAAATCTCCATACTATTTTCCATAGCTAGTGGACAATTTCACTTTCCTCACAATAGTGTGCAAGGTTCCAATTTCTCCAGATCTACACCAATTCTTATCTGCTGTGTTTTTGCGTTTCTTCGTTTCATTTCAGTTTTCTGATGGCATGATCCTACTGAATGTAAAATGTGTATCTCATTTTGTTTCTTATTTGCATTTTATAACTAGTGAAGTTGATCAGCTTTTAATGTGTTTATTGGCACACTTGTTTTTTTTTTTTTTTGAGAAATATTTATTTATTTCCTCTCCCAATTTTTATAATTCCTTCTTATATTTAGACACCCATAAGAGTCACCAGATTTGTTTTTCTCTCTCAGGGATTATTTTCATGTATTTTATTGATGTCCAGTACTGTTCTGTTTTTAAATTGCTTTAGACAACTAGAGAAAGATTTGCCAAAAGTGGAATCACTCAGCTGATTTCACATTAAATTTATGCTAAGACTCTTAATTTTCTGCATGTAACCAAAGCCTATCAATTGGATGATATTACCTCCATCTATAAGTTTTTAAAGTATGTATTTGTTCTTTTCAACTTGGCATCTAATATAGAAATACAAGCGATTTAGAAACAACTGTATTTATGAGTAAGAACATTTCCCCTGCAACTTTGTTGCTGACTGGCTTTCCTAGAATTGATCTCAGAGCAGCTTCATTTGCAAAACATTGTCATTAAATGTTTTTTCCGGAGGTCAATAGAGCCAATTTCAGCATTATCATTAGCATAATTTGTCCTATTAATCATGGTGTATGTTTTAGAAGAAGGTATCAGCTCTCAGCACTGATAACATTTCAGCAGTTTCAAATTAACACAGTTGGTTCAGTTTTAATTATTTTCCCCTATTTTTCTTTTTAAACTATAACTTAAAAACAGCCATTAGAATGAAAAGTAATTACACATATTGAACTTTGGTTTTTACTTGATTAGGATTTGTTTTGTATCAATGTACATGATGACACATAACCTTTCCTTTAAAATTGTCATAGGCTCAGAGAAAAATAATAAGCTTATCATAATATGTCAGTTTTTATACTTAGAAATTCATTGACAAATATTTAGTAACCATATGTGCCTTCAGACTTATACTGACTATGAATAATTTTACAAAAAACAATAATTCAAAGAAGTTTCATTGTATTCTTTCCTCTTGCTGGTGAGCATGGACTTACTTCGGGATGAATAAGTACCATGCAGTGATTAATAAGGAGTGTCTGCTCTGTTAGCCTTTCCAAGTCCGGCCACATCCAGAGATGCTGTGTTGAGGATAAAAATGGCAAGTCATCTACCTTGAGGGCTTCACAGCTTCAGGAAAATGTGATGTGTTAGCTACTTCATTTCTAAGAAATTTATTTTTTTTTGCTTCCTATAATTTCTCAGAAGGAATGAAATCATAAAAGAGAAACCATTGGTTGTTGAAATATCTCATTGTATTTATCTAAGAGTACAAATAAGAGAATTTTAAAAAGGAAAAAACTTCCTTTTTCCAAAGACTGGTTTTGGAAGATTTTTTTTTAAATTATGCTTTAAATAAAGAACAAAAAACAATCCTTCTAAAATGACATTTGTTATTTTAATATTAATTAAAACTTACAACAATGTTTTGATATTTCACTGAGTTGATGTAATTCCTGAACTAGAAACATACTTTAGGCACAGACAATCACTGGGCTGAGTCGTAAACAGCTCCATCTTCAGTTGTTTTGCACTCGGAGGCTTTCAGACGTTACTTCTAAAGGATGCCAACTCAGCCTGTCAGCATGTTTGAAATAGTTCCTTTTTCTGAGGATTTCCATGACTTACAAGGAAGGAAAAATTCATTATGTTCAATTCTCTGCAGGGTTTTAGAAAGTTCACAGTTGGCACCTCATTTCAATAATTTTCCACCTGGCTTGATTACAAAACTTTAAGAATTGAGATCTGCAGTTTCTATATTTTTCATGATTTTTTTTAAAACCTCGCTGAACTGGCTTTGTCTTTTCTTTTCTCTCACGATTGTTTTGTGGAGTACCCTGAAGTAGACTAAGAAGCCCGTGTCTACTGCCACATGGGTAAGGTTTTTATTAGTTTCCTATGGTTGCCATCACCAGTTACAACAGCTGGAGGCCCTTAAAACAACAATGTAGTCTCTCCTGATTGTGGAAGCTGGAAATCCAAAGCCAAGGCGTTGTCGTGTCCTGGTGTCCGACCTCCTCTGCAGCCCCGTGCTGCATCCGGCCCTGCTTCTTCGTCTTCTGCTAGAGGTCATCGTCACTGCAACGTCTGCCTTTACTGTCACAGGACACACTCTCTGGGTTTCCGTCCTGGTCTTTTTGTAAAGATTCCAGTCATGCTGGATTAGATCCTACCCTAATGATCTCATCTTAATCCGAATATGTTTATCAAAACCCTGTTGCCAGACTGAATCACACTCACAGTTAGAAAAAACATTTGTTTATGAGGAACACAATTCAATCTATATCAGTGCTCTACTTCATCAAGTGACAGATGAATAGTGACACATTATTCACATTGATTTTAAATGAAAATTTTTGTATTATGAATGTGGTTCAAAACCAACTAATTTGACTATGCAGACTAATTTAATGAAGCTATTGGTCTTGTCTCCAGGTTTAGTCATATGCTTCATTGACAACGTAGGCATAAAAAGGCTTCACTGATATGAATAAAAATAATTAAGCCACATTCCCCTCTAGCTGGAAAAACCCTGTATGTGCTGTGCGTTTTGCATGAAAGACAAATTCCTAAAATGAGGTTCTGCATCAGGTCTGCCTGATCATATCTGTAGTTTCCTCCCTCTTTTTCCTACCTTGTTTAAGTCTATTTGAGTTCCTGTAACAAATATATTACCAACTGAGTGGCTTAACCAATTACGTATTTCTCTCATTCTGGAGATTGGAAAGTTCAGCACCAGGGCACCAAAGGATCTGGTGTCTAGTGAAGGCTCGTTTCGAAATTTATGGAAAGGAGGTCTTAGGTATCTTCACACGGCAGTGAGCAGAGGGATGAGGCAAGTCCTCTCTGGTCGTCTTTTAAAGACATTAATCTCACTCTCAGATCCTCTACTCTGGTGGCCTAATCACTTCCTCAAGTCCCAGCTCCTAACACCATCACGGAGTGGGTTGGAACTCGGCATTTGCATTCCAGGAAGGACACTAGAATTCAGTCCAGGTGGGCCTGCAGCCATGTGAGGTTCCTCTTCTCCGAAGCCCAGGGGCCCTCTACCCTTTGTAGGCTCACCTGCGCCACTTCTCCAAGCAGGAACGTGCCTTCCCCATTTCCCATAATTTTTCTTCCTCTTAGTAAACACTCATTCCTAGTTCAGATTGTACAGCAATGTCACTTTTGGAGCACATTGTCAATGACTCCACAGACCCCGACCTCTCCGTCGTACATCTGAAGAGGACGCTTTGTTTACTGGCAAAGCATTCAGCAAGTATGAGCACATCAGTGTATAGTGTTCTGTTCTACACAAGTCTTCAGTAGCCTTAGGCCGGGGGACCGGGCTCTGATCCGCTTCCCTGTGACTCCGTCCCCAGGGCCTTGGCTTTCCCAGCGTCTGCCGAGTGAACGAGCATGCAGGAGTGGAGACCTGCTTAAGTGAAATGCATTTCCCGTCTCATGGGATTCCCCATGAGACATACACCTCAGCGCACACTTTATGATGAGTTGTGGACGCACAGCGTTGCAAGACTGAAGCAATTTATTGTCTTTGATGATCTAAACATTGCTCAATGTAAACTAGGAACACTTCCTTGCCGATGGTCAGGATGCAGGAGACTGATTCTTTATGACTAAATAGACATTTAATTAACCTCTTTCTTGTCTGTATTAGAAGACAAATGGGTTTGAGAATATTTTTAGTATAGATGAAAGAGTATAACAAAATATCAACATATTATGCTCTGAATACTGAGGTGCAAACAATGTATTAAGTATATGAGGCAAAACTAATATAATATCCTTCTCTAATCTGCTTAGAATTCAAGACACTATTAACAGTAGAGTTGATGTCTGTATCAAAATTGCATCAAAAAAATGGAATGTCACTGCAAGTAGCCTTGGTGAATCTGTTGTCAATACCAATACTACCACCTCATTCTACACTAATTACTTTGTTGTGCATTTGGAGCTGATACTGAAGTCTTTGTAAGATAATATTTTCTCCAATTTTTCAGTCATTGCATTCCATCTACAGAAAGCATAAATGTACCAGAAGTGGAGATACAGAGACTAACATCTATAATGAGTTTCACAACTTTCTATTTTTAAGCAATGAAAGAGATTTCTTTTCTCTTTTTTCTGAAAACTTTAGTGTATCTGTCATTTACTTAATTGTGCTTGGTTTTGTTTGTTTTGGATTGATTTAGTCACATGGAGCTTTCACTGTGGGCTTCACAAATGCTCTGCAACTGAATCCCATCCCCAGACTTGACTTTTATTTTGAGACAGGTTCCTGCTAAGCTACACAGAGCAGCCTTGAGCATGCAATTCTCCTACCTGAGCCTACAAAGCAGCTGGGATTAAAAGCCTGAACCATCACTTATTTGTAATCTTAATTTTTATGTTATTGCAAATCCAGTTAGTTATTTAATCTCAATTTATTTGAATTTTCTCAATTGTGAATTGGGTGCAATGTTTTATTTTTATTTCACAAGATTATTGTAAGGTGCCCAGGATTTAGCTCAGTGGCATAAGTGCCTGCCTGGCAGGCGTGAGGTTGTTAGTTCCATCCCCAGTACCAATAATAATAATAATAATAACAAAAATTAATTTATTAATTAAAAAAAGTTTATTGTAAGGAATGCTTACTCCAAGCCTGCAGGGTTTATTAAATTTAGCTTTGGCCTCTTCCCTATTCCCCTCCAAGATCAGGTATCATTTGTTCTACACTGACAATCTCAACTGCACAAATCCATAAGGGAGTGTTTCTATTCCGTCCTGGCCTTGAAAACACTAGTGACCTACACAGTTGGCTTGCTCCTTAGCAAACTCAGTTATATTCAGAGGCAGAGTCTTCATTCCTGGTACCGCAGACAGTCAGTGTTACATGGTTGTAGATTTATGATTCAGATGGTCCGAGAAGTGGTGATGGAGGACACTGCTTACAGTGCGGAGAGAAGCTGGCTCTCGGGCCACGGCCACGGAAGAGGAAGTGCCTCCAGTCGGCTCTTTTGCAGGTGCAAAGTTCCTGTTTGACCCCAAAGGTGTCAGAAGAGTAACTCAGATCATGGCTTAGTGTTGTATGAAATATTTGATAATGGTAACCGTCCTTAGAAATATGAGCTGGGGTTGGGATGTAGCTCAGTGGCACGGTGTCTGCCTGGCAAACGCAAAGTTGTGAGTTCCATCCCCAGTGCAAAAACAAATAATGAATAAATAAAACCACAAACAGAAAGTTTGAGTTCAGTCCAGTGCTTCAGTTCAAGAAAGAGTAAATGTGTCAAATACATATTGTAGGAACTCTACCTTCTCCTGGCGGACAAGATGAGAGAGAGAGACAGAAGATGTTCTGAGAATGTTCCTGAATCATCTTCAAGAGCAGAGGAAAAATGAGGCTAACAGTCGCGCGCGCACAAACACACACACACTTTTTCTTGACTCTGTGTTTACTCTGACCTTCAGCAAGTCTGTGCCGCTTTCTGCAGCATGCAGGGGAGCCAAGAACACCTGCTTCACCACGGGTTCCGAAGAGCGCGGCCTCCTAAACTCCCAGGCGCTCCATCACCGCTGAGAAGCTCCTGAACACTGCCTGGAGAGTCACTTCTTTACACCTTCCCTACATAAACGACACTCTCCTTGGCAACATAAAGAGGTAAAAAAGGAAGTGACAAGGCAGGAAAATGATAAAGTGCAAAAGGCACTTTGTTCAATACCAATAAATTAGGCCGGGCATGGGGGTGCACAGCTTTAATCCCAGCACTCCAGAGGCTGAGGCAGGAGGATTGTTGTGAGTTCAAGACTGGCTTGGGCTACAAAGTGAGCTCAAGGTCAGCCAGAAATGCATAGTGAGACCCTGTCTCAAAAAAAAAAAAAATTACTCAAACATTTTAGAAAACAATTATTTTGTTTTAAAGAGCAATCACATTATTCATGAGGATTTAATAAATAAGAAGGCAGAGAAGTTTTAGTAGAGAAATATGATATTGATATGAACCCTCAGCTCCTCAGTTTTGCTTTCTTGAGAGAGAAGTAGAAAGCATCAGAAAGATTGCACTCTGTGGAAAGGACAGTAGTGGACTGGTGTGCTATCCTTCATGCTTTTGATTCAAGTCCTTGAGAAATCCACATAGCAGGTGGTATTGAAATGGTCACCACACAAACCTAATTGGACTGAAACTTTGGGTATTAAAAAGACTCCACACATAAGCTCACTATTACTTGTCCTTAACAGAATCAGAGTATCAGTGTACTTTATCGTACTTTGGCAATTTTTAAAAGGTTACCTCTAAAATCAATGTTTTAATTGTTGAATTAAAATGCACTGTGGTGAGATTAAAAACTATCATGACAATAGCTCTGCTTGCATTAAGATTTCCGTTATTGTGCATTAACTTATCATGAACTTGGCAGCTTAAAATGACATCCTTTTGTTTGCACACAGCAATCTAGATCAGAAATCTAGGTGGGTTCAGCTGAATATCCTACGCCACTAGCAAGGCGCTAGCCAGATGTGCTCCTTCCTGGAAACTCTAGGGAAGACCACACTTCCAAAGTCATTCTGTGATTGGAAGAGTTCAGTTCCTTGTGGGTTTTGGACTAAACTCCGATTTCTTTGTTGGTTTCCAGCCAGGGGCTGTGCTCAGCTCCTGATTCCCCAACCCACCCCAAATTCTTGCCCCTTGCCCCTTTCACTGACTGACTCCCCTTATACTTTGAGTGAATTATCTACACAACTGCTGCTGGCCAAAGAAAGATGTCTATTTTCAGCAGGTTTATTGAAGTAGGCCACAGCTGGCCTCCTGCACTCATATCTCAGGGTCCCCTGACGTGGGACGCCCCTGCATCCTCTCAGCACTCTCCCTACCCGCCCTGGATTTGTAGTTAATTGAATGACCATGCGACAGACCTGAGTGGTAGGATTCTGCCTGCTGCATCACTTAACTTCTACAAGGAGACATTTCATTAGGGGGGTCGAGGGAACCCCTCGGAACTAAGGGAGCCTCTACAAACACGTGGCAATGGCAAGGAGAAGGGAGGGCGGGGAACCTGCTGGTGGGAAGATCTGTCATTATTGCTCCCTACCAGTGGGGACTGTGTGTCCCACTTTTCCGGTTACACTGGCCATGGTCAAATTAGAGACCTGGCCTATGCATTATGGGAGGAGCGCCTCTAGACTTCTCTTTTTACCAAATACTGACAATCTGTTGCACACATATTAAGAGAGATGGGTCAGCCAAAAGTTATTTCCCACAGTGCCTGACAAATAGCTATCTAAATCATTTCTTTATTATAAACAATATTGACCTTACGCACTGAATAAATGCAAGCAAAATTATTAACTTCATTTACAATACCGTAATGTCAAAATGTGTATGTAGTATTCTTGAGATTTAAATTTTATTCTATCTCCATTTTGCACAAGTATTTACAATACAGTAGGAATATGTCCTCAAGAAGGACAAGCGTGGGCCCCAGCCCAGAAAACCCTGAGGGCAGCTCCAGTTTTGTCCCTGACTCTGCGTCATGCCGGGCAGGTTGCCTGACTGCTTTGTACCTGCTCTGCTCCTTTGCAGCCCTTCAGAGTTCTTATGAAAATCAGAACCTTATTCAATAATAATTCTAAAGTACTTTTTGTAGCACTGGGGATTGTATCCAGTGCATTAGACAATATTACCAGATCTGTCTTAAAATTTACTTTTTAAACAAGGTTGCACTAACTGCCAGGGCGTGGCTCCAACTTGAGATCCTCCTGCTTCAACCTCTCAGAGTTCTGGAATTTTAAACGATTTGTTCCAGTGCTTGATGCCTATCAAATAATAAATGTTACATATTGCAAGTATTGTAATCATAGGACGACCTAGATCTGTGATCTCAACAGCAATATTGATGGATGCTTAAAATGGAAATGCAGCAGGACAATCAGCAGTCCTACTGCAAAACTATTTTTAATTACAACACTTTAAAAATAGCTGTTACAATTATTCGAGAGTTGACAGTGCTCCTAAGACAAGCTGTGAGGGGTTATGCTAATCAGAAGCCTCAATCCAATGAGATATTACACCAGGCTAACAACAAGCAGGAATTAAGATGCCACAGTATGAAACCTCACATCTTGAAATTATTGTTGCTGTGATTTGCAGGAGTTTAGAACAGAGATAGAATGCATTTCTCACTTGCTGTTGAACAGAACGGAGGTGTTTACTGAAAAAGACACAGGATTTCCAGACCATTTGCCTCCTGAGAGACTCTTTCCCCTGTGGCTAATCACTTGCTTTTGGTGTCTTCTGCTCTCCTGCTGAGAAGGACACTACAGGAGCTGTGTCCGAATGTGCACAGAGCACCCTGTAAGTCCAGTATCCTGAAAGCAATTGTTATTATATCATCAAACACAGTATTACAGTAATATTTCTTCTTCCAGTGATTCACAATAATTGTTTTGCTGCCTCAATTAAAGCTTTTTAGTTTTTTTCATTAACTTAGTCTTTCATCTTCTTATACATGAATTGTATTTTATTTAACTACTTCTTGCCACATGCCTTTAACTTGTCAGCTACTCTGCCACCGGAATATGCTGAAGCAGAAGCTGGATCATTTGGTCAGTCATGCCTCCATGATCGTTCCACTTCAGACGCCGAAGTCTGCCTACGCTGGCGCACTTTAAGTCCTCTTGTGACCAGTGGCTGACACTAACTAGGTGTGTACTCCCACAAAGTCAGTGTCTTGTTGTGCTACCTCTTTGCTTTCATTGGTATCGCTTCTTAAATATCACTCCAGGTGCCTAGTCTTTTGTAAGTCCTTTTGCATAAAACCTTCATTTGCAGTTTGTTCTTCATTATCACTTTTGTTTAAGATCATAGAACACTTTACATTTCATAGATGCATCCAGAATAACTCAGAGCCTGACATTGTTATCGGATAAGTTAGGGGCCGACAGTGCTTCCCAGGTTATTTGTCCCAATCAGTGAATCGCAAGGACAACTGGTGGATGTGATAGATTACTGTTTATAATAGGACAAAAATTAAAAAAAAAAAAAAGGAGGAGGAGAAAAAGCAAAGAAAAAGGAGAAGAAGCATGAAAGAGTACTCGGGGAGAAAAGCGTGCTTGGAAACCACAGAGAAGGCACGTCCTGCCGACAGCACGGACCACTGTGAGAACTGCTGCCACGCTTCCGCGTCTCCTTCAGTAGCTGACCCACATGGCCCCGCTTGATCTTTGGAACGAGGCTGATGCCAAGTGCAGGTTCCCCATGTTCTCCGATCAGGTTGCCACTGAGTGCGGACCTCGGCTTGATGCCGCCTCAGGCTCCGGGGCGGCTCTGCACCTGTGGTCAGTGAGTCCCCTGCAGCGGGTCCTGCTCACCCGGTCCGGTCACGCGGCCATGCCGCAGCCTCCACCACGGCACTGCGAAGCTGCCTTCCGGGCTTCCAGCCCACACAGCCTTCCGCCCTTCAGTATGGATTCCCAATTTACCACACAATATATACAAAATATCCTTTAGGCAATCTTTTCAATGACTTAATCTTTAGTGTACATGGAATCTAAAATATTGGTGGCTCTCTCTTTCAGGGCTGTTGCTTAACAATTTGGTTTTTGAAACTCTGAAGCATTAACTGCATTTGGTAACAGTGTGCAAAGCTGTTGGATGAAGTCAGTATTAACACTGTGCTTAGGTAGAATTTTGAAAGGGTAACTAAACATAGGCAAGCTCAACCTAAATTGATTATTTTTCATCTTTTTGTTCCTTATTCTTACATAAGGATAGCCACATATTAGCTTCAATTTTAGTTCATGATGTTGTGTTAGTTTGTGTCCCCTAGATACATGTATTTTAAACTTAATCTTTAGTGCGACAGTATTCAGAAGTGGGGCCCTTTTTAAAATATTTTCTTACTGGCATATCATAATTGTATATATTTCAATATACTATGTGATATTTCAATACAAGGGTACAATATTTAAGGGCCAGAACTGGATAGCTGGTTTAACCGTCACTTCAAACGGATCATGTCTTTGATTTGGAAGCATCTCAAAATCTCTCTAGCAGCTACTTTGAAACACACTATTAATTGTTGACAACCACACTTATCCTACTGCTGGGTTAACTACGTGTGTGTTAAGCAGTCTCTGTCTGTGTCTCTTCCCCTCCAACCTTAGCAGCCACAGTGGGCAGGTGAGCGTGCAGAGGGCTCTTCCCCGTGCCCGGGCGAGCTCTCCTGGAGGTGGATTCAGAGCGAGGCCTCCCCTGGACGTCTCTCACTCTCCCCTTCTGGATTGCGCAACTCGACGTGAACACCCCAGGCTTCAGAGCTGTGGAGTATTTCTACTCATGGTAAATCACTCCATCTGGGGAGTTTTTAGTAACAGGACAAAATGCACTGAGACACAGGATAAAAGAATTTTACAAGTTTATATCATGGGTTAAGTGCAGAAGTACTTTATTACATAAAAGGTATAAAGTTAGCAGAAAAATTAAGTAGCCTTTGACTAACAACAAGCAATATTTCAAGATTTTTTTAAATTATATAAGGTACACATAGCTATATGAAAATATTTAGAAAGCATTACATTTTTAATATGGCAAACTTTAGAATATTTTTTCTATCTGATATACTGATTGTTAAAATATAAAGGCTGAACCGGGAGTGGTGGTGCATGTCTTTAATCCCAGCACTCGGGAGGCTGACGTAGGAGGAGCATTGTGAGTTCCAGGCCGGCCTGGGCTACAACACGAGCACAAGGCCAGCCTGAGCTACACAGTGTGACCCTGCCTTAAAAGACCAGGGCCAGGAGTTTGGTTCAGTGACTTAAGCACCTGTCTGACAGGCGCAAGGTTGTGAGTTCAATCCCTGGTGCTGCAAAAAAAAAAAAAAAAAAAAAAAAAAAAAAAAAAAAAAAAAAAAAAATATATATATATATATATATATATATCTATATATCTATATCTCTCTCTCTATATATATATAAAGGCTGGAAACTTGGACAGTTACAGCACCAGAGCAAAATTTCATCCATGGCATGTAGCATGAAGCATGAATTTAGAAGAAAAAATTTGAACCTGTGCATATTATCTATTCATGCCATAAATATGAAATATGAACTATATTAATATATATTTTATATATATATAAAACACCTTGGATAAGTTTTTCCTTTTATAAGCTTAACATTTTTACTTTGTAAAAATTAATATACTTATTTTATTCTTAAAGATATGTATGCATGTATATGTATATGTTTGTTCAGATGGAAAGATTAGAAGATATATTTTGTGCCTAGAATATCACAGGAACAATAATTATTACTTTCCTTTTGGCTCCATTTGTCTAAAAAAATTAAGCAGAAATGTATGATGAATGCATTGACCTTGATTATCATGAAGATTAAAGCATGTTTTTGTTTGGTTCATGTGTTCATTTCTTTCATCATTGTTGAGACAAAATACCCTGAGTTAAAAGAGGAAATGTTTATCATAGCTCATAGTTTGTAGAGGTTTCAGTCCATAGTTGGCTGGCTCCAAGCCAGGGTGGCCTGACAGAGGGCGTCACAGGAGGAGGAACAGCTCATGGTGGGCGGAAGGCAGGAGGCAGCAAAGCCCCATGGCAGCGAGGAGAGCAGCAAGCTACAGCAGCAGCCCCCTTTCTGTCCCTTACGTTCCATCCATGCTTCCACCCAGCATGAGAGGACCTTAATCCCAACATCACCTTATTAATCTCAGGATCACATCTTTAATCCCAGATCACAGATCCTAGATCCAGTCACCTCCAAAAAGTCCCACTTGTCACCACATAAGGGTTTGGGGGGACGTTTAGATACAATCTGTGACAGTTTGCTTATACCTATTAATCAGATAGTTAGAGACATGGTTTAATTTTGGAGTAAATAATGTGTGTATGAGAGAAAGACAGAGACAGAGACAGAGAGACAGAGAGATACAGAGACAGATACGCATAAACCCATGCAATAGTATGGTCAATTAATTCTCTGTAGTTTTTACTAAAACGACCAAATAATTGCATCTCTTCTTCCACGTTGCTCTTCAGTAATATGTTTACTCATTTCTTCCCAAGATTATAGCTTTGCACCACAGTACAGATGGGAAATTCCTGTCTTCTGTGTTTTCACTGGAAGGCAAATATAGAAAAGATAACCAAATCTCCGCTGGAGGTTACAGATGTTTTCAGAATGTAAATAGATTTTCACTGCTTCCAAGTACTGCACGATTCTTACCAAACATCTTTTTATGTGAAATGCTTGAAAGTTTTCATAAGAATAATTTTCCAGTTGAAAAAATAAAAACAAAATCAGTAATAATGAGAAACAATGAAAATCCCTTATTATATTGGAAAAGTTTGTTTGCCTTCATATTATCATTGCAGTGTTTTAAGCAACAGGTCCCCTGGGGAAGTCTGTGACCTCTGCAGGTCACTTCCTCTCCCGGGATCTCAGTGAGAGACTTAACACTTAGCTCTCTACATCTGTCACTGTTTCTCATACTCACTGGAAATATAAAATATTTTCATTTAAAATTATGATACTTAAAATTTGTAACTTCTGCTCTTTCCTGTGGTTTCTGCTAAAAATCAAGTCTCAGAAAACTATTTCTTAACCTAACAAGACTTTTGAAAGAAACCAATAAGTCTTTCAACCCCACCCAACTCTGCCGCACACACGTGCAGGGTGAAACCTCAGGTTTTTTGTGTGCCAGACACTCAAAGAACCTCTCCGCAACTGGGGGAGACCTGAAAGAGGACAGCAAACACAGGGCCACTCTGTGGCTGTACCTCACAAACTGTCTCTGTCTTCCAAGGATTGAAGTGTTCAGCCAGCCCAGTCGGTACGTGGCAAGGTGGCAAGGGTGGATGGGCACAAGAGGGAAAGAAAGGGATTTGCTGTGATACTGGTTTTTGCAATATTTATGGAAAGTGAACCAAACAAAATCTAAGGACGAGGTGTTATGAGTGAGACTCTGGAAGCAGATTATGCCCATTGGTGGAAGTGGTCCAGCCACAGAGCCATGGCGTTGCCACCTGTCACCTTTGGCTCCCGAGTTTGGATCCATGGATGTCTGCACAAGGGGCAGCAAGAGAGACGTGTTAGAATAGTAAGTTTCTGTGTGTCCAGGCGGCTCACCCTCAGCAGGCCCAAGGGAAGGAAAAGGTGCGGGAAAGCCGGCCGGAAGATTTACTTGACTTCTACCAAGAACCTCAAAATCGACTTTTTTTTTAAAAAAAAAAACTTTTTAAAGTGCAACCTTCAAACAATAAACAGGAGATACATGGCACTTTTGGAACACACATCGGATATATATATATATATATTTTTTTTTTTCAAAGAAAGCTTTTCTTTTGTTTTTCCTGGTTGTGAACGTCAGAATGAATAGTAAATAAAAAATCTGAGAAGACCACACCTTTTCATAAGTATGGAAAAACAGAACAGAATTTAAATTGGGAAAGAAATTTTCTGAAAGAGATGAATCTAGAAGCAAATATTACAATGTTTTGGAGCTAGCCTATCACCCCTTGAACAATCTCTCGTCACTCCAAACTGCTAGTGTATTCTCAGGAGAACAACTATAACCATATGTCATCCAGGTCCTCCCCAACCCTTAGATAATATGTGTGTCCAGGGCCTATCCTTTTTCCATTTAGCATATTGCAAAGTTTGCCTGATTTGTATGCTCAACCTTCAAGGCTTCCACAATCATCCTACGTAATGTTAATTTGGTTAATATATATTCCCTTCCCTCTAACTTTTTTGCAATTTAAAAACTTGGTGGAGATCATAGCATATATTCCAAAAGGTAGGGCACCACGGGCAGGGTAAATTTTGTGAATTTAGATACAGACAAATGGCTCCCACTTTACCAGCACTCTGGAAGCCCCTGGTCTCCGCCTGGAGTCGCTGGGCACAGGCTGCCTGCTGCCTGCTCTCCCACTGGCCTGGCTCCGCTGCTTTGAACTCGCAGGAATGGGCTCTCTCCTGCACAGTCCTGGAAGCCTGCCTTCTCCTCCAGAGAGCGTTTGCAGGATTTGTTTGTTTTGTGGTCTAGATTTATTTATTCTTACTGTAATAGAATATTTTATTCTATAAATACAATAGACAGCTTCTTGGCTTTGGTTATTGCAAACAGTGCTACTAAGTAAAATCTGACACATGTCTTCTGATGTACAAATGCTTCCATTTTCTCAAGTAATACCAAGGAGGAAAATGATAGTTAGTATTACATAATTTGCCTACAGTTCTACCATCCATAATGGATAGTCCAAGTAGATCCATGTGTTTGTCAACTTTTGGAACTATCTTTTGAATTTTTGCCACTCTTGTTAGTAAGTACATGTGAGTCTGATTTATTTCACTGATGAGTATGATCTCAAGTTGCACCTCAAATTGGTATAAAAGACTCAAGTTTGTCCTTCTTTATAGCTGAGTAGTACTCCACTGTATGATCATACCACATCTTTTGTATTCATTCTGCAGTTGATGGGCATTTGTGCTGTTTCCAAGATTTAGCTATTACAAATTGTGCTGCTATCAACAGATATCACGGTGGTATGAAGCCTTCTCCCCTGTTGTTGGGAGTGTAGACTGAAATGACCGCTGAGGAAATCAGTGTGGAGATTCCTCAAAAGTCTA
The DNA here is from genome assembly GCA_004363535.1 of Dasyprocta punctata. Classification (NCBI taxonomy): domain Eukaryota; kingdom Metazoa; phylum Chordata; class Mammalia; order Rodentia; family Dasyproctidae; genus Dasyprocta; species Dasyprocta punctata. The sequence continues at coordinate 193,249 of RJWM01000418.1, read as the reverse complement.
GGATTGTAAGTCCCGTTCAATCCAGGTGTTCCTCTTCTGGGCATTTTCCCAGGAGAACTGAAAACATCATAGTTTTGCCTTTTTTTTTTTTGCCACTTTAACTATTATTATGGCTTATTTTGCAGTCTCAGATCATGGAGAGTATTGTCATAATTTTTGCCGTAATGGTTTGCCACTGTATTTTAAACCCACTGTATTTTAAACAGCTTTCCTGCCAGTTCTAAATGAATGCTTTGGTGACATCTAATCCCACATGTGATTTTCATCTCATTTTCATTGCACCATTCTCATTCACCCCTGATGCAGGGAAGGAGAGCTGCTGTTCTTCTTCTCCTTCTTCTAACTTTACTGATACCAAAGAGAGAAGTGGAGGGAGAAATGTGCTAGTCTGTGTTAGTCAGCTTTTTGTCACTGTGACAAAATACTTAAAATAAAGGAGGGAAGGTTTGTTTTGGCTCATGGTTTCAGAGGGTTCAGTTTATGGTCACGTGGCCTTGTTGCTTTGGGCCTCTGATAGCAGAGTCGACCATATGAAAGCAAAGAGAGAGATAGGAAGGAGCTGGGGTCCACTCCTTTCTTCAAGGACAATGTCCTTCCTTCCTTCCATTAGATCCTACCTCTTAAAAGTTCTAACATCTCTCAGTAGGGCCAGGGGCTGAGGACAACAAATGGGTGTTGGGGGGACATTCTAGGTCGAACTACAGAACTGCCAAACAAAGCATCATAGACCGAGTGACTTAAGTAACAGAAATTGATTGCAGCAGCTCTGGAGGTTGAAGTGTTGGCAACCTTGGCTTCTCTGGAGATCTCACTCCTTGGCTTGTTGATGGCCACCTTTCAAGTGTCCCTGCATTATCTTCCCCTTCTATGTATCAGTGTCTTGGTCACCTCTTCTTAATGAGATACTTGTCAGTCAGTTTCCAGCTCATTCTAATGACCTCATTGAACTTGATTATCTCTGTAAAGAGCCTCTCTCCCAAGGCAGTCGCATTCTGAGGTTCTGGAATGAAGGCCTCAATGTAAATTTGGTGAGACGCAAATCAGCTTATGAATTACCTTCTCCCCCAAATCCCTTTTTGTGGTCTGATACTCTTGAGTTGAGAATTGGGAAGAGGTTAAAGGGGAAAAAATGTCTCTTTACTTACAGAGTTGCTTAAAACCATGCCACAAAGGGGATTGGAAATATCCTAGAAGGTTTCCTCTAAATCATGCTAGGGCTCTAAACAGACTGCAAATTTAAGTTTCCATGTTATCACTGATTTCTCTTATCCAAAAGAAAATTTTGTGAAAGAGAAAACTGGAAAGAAATAACAGATTGGGGCATCTTTATTCTCTTTTAAATTAGCCTTCGCTGTGGTGCCCAGAGTGGTGGTCAGAGTGGTGGTCAGAGTGGTGCCCAGAGTGGTGGTCAGAGTGGTGGTATTACTGAGATGCATGGAAACTACATGGAATGCAATGGCACACAGAGGCCCAAAGAGAAGATGGGTCTGAAATCTTTTTGTTTGAAGATGTGGACACATGTAGGCTCTTGTATTCGAGTACTTCCTGCATGCTGTGAACATTCTTATTAGTTACCTTCTGCACGGCTATATTTGAGTGATGAATTTATAATAGAAGAGGTTTAGATAGCTTACAGTTTTAGAGGCCCAAGCTCAAGCTCAGGCAGCCCCTTTGATTTTGGCTTCTGGTGAGGGTAGATGTGAGCATCTCATATCCTGATGCAAGAATCAGAGACTGAGAGGCTGGGGTCCTACTCTCCCTTCAGGGCCATACCCCAGAGACAAAGCAGCCCTCCTTAGGCCCATCACTCAAAAGGTCTCTCTCTTCTTAAAACCGTGGAGCCCTTTACAGTACTGGCACCCACGTGACCAAGTTTTTGACAAATGAAACTTTGGAGGGTGCTGCCCATACCTGAAGCATACAGCAGCATGTAAATTTGTATTTGAATATTATTGGGCTAAAGAATGCTGATTAAGTATATTTGGAATTCAACCTAAAGTATTACTCACTTTCTAATAAGGTTTTAAAATAGTGTTGCAAAGCTACATTTAGTAATGCTTTAGATATTTCTAATTATATTGCGATAATATAGGCTCATTACAAAGGGTGATAATGCCCCATTTCCATTCTGGAGAATGAGAAACTTTCAGAAACAGTTGAATAAAATCTACCCCTGTGCTAGAACTTCCCAGGGTGCTGGGACACAGATGAGATGCTGAACTTCTTCTCTCTGAAATCTGCTGTTTTAGGTTCTAAGAATCAAACCCAAGGCCTTATGCATGCTAGGAAGTGCTCTACTGCAGAGCTGCGCCCATTCCTGTACCACAAAATATCATGGAAACTACTTTTAGCATTTTAGTGATACTCAACACAATTTCAGAAACATTTCTATCCACTGGATTCTCTCTCATCCAGTAGAGATGTCTCACTTGGAAATACAGAAAAAGTAATGTTTGCTGAAGGTACTGGAACAGTTTTCAAGAATGATTGTCATCTGAGGCTTATGATGTTCTCTTTCTTGAGTTAAATATGCATGTTTGTATAAATGCATAGTTTCACATATTACACCTTCTACTTTATGCAGGATAAAACTATAGTTTAAAACACTGGGTAATGTTAGAGGAAAAATTTTTTCTCAGAAGACCAGTTTCTTCTCACCAAAGGGTAAGGGCCTTACCATGACAAATGACAGCCTTTTGTAAAACATGTATTTTCTTGGTGACTTATTTCATGTTGTCGTGCATATTGAAATGATTCAAATGATCCTCTATTTAGACATGTATTACTTCATTGAAAGAGTTACTGACCCATGGTTTAACATAAAAACATTTTGCTAGTGCTTCAAAAGATGTTCAGTATCATGATAACACTGAAATAGATCATATTTATACATATATGTGTAAACTAGATAATCATGAATACTTATAATAATTTAGGAATGCACCCTAGCATATTGAAAATTGTCCACATGCTTTTTTCATTAAGGATTTTAAAATAAAATTATGACAGGCTTTGACTTGATATATATAAGCATATGCTACTTGTTCATCAAGTTGTTTTCCTATTCTACAGTAAAACTGGGTGTTTATTTTTCTGCCATTTTATCAAACTGTAACACAAAATCCCGGTAGCTGAACTTAATCCTCTTTGACCTAGGAAAGTCCCTCTAACAGATATGAAGGTGGGTGCACTCTCCCTGTTGCAATAGCCTTTTCAAGTAAATTCCTCATTGCTTAAGTTTTTATTTGCTTTTATTTTGCAGTGTCACACAGACATAAATGTTAATTGCAAATATGAATTTACTTATCATATGTTTATTAAATGATTCATATGTATCCCATGTTGTGTTAGACGAAGTAGGATAAAATGTTTTCATCTAGTAATTTACAAAATATGCCCTTGTGATTTATTTAAAAAATTTGTATTTTGTAATGTAAATAATATATGGTTATGTGAGAGAAAAAGTATTGAACTGAAGTAAAGCATGGAATTAAAACTCTGAAAAATAGAATTGTTGGAATGTCCAGAATGTTTAGGAATGTTGTCTCAAAAGAGTTTGAACTTACAGTTGGCCTGTGTGGGATGGTATGATTTGGCTAGATAAGTGAGGAAATGGACTCTCAGTGAAATGTGCACAATCTACAAACAAGTTATGGAGACAAAACAGAGCAAATGATATTTAAAAATCTTTATTTTAAACAGAACAAAGTCAATCAAAACAAATCAGTGTAAGTGACACAGGACTTCAAAACAATAGGAAATCAGCAATGGTTATCATAATGCCACCTGCTAGTTTCAAAATAGCTGCAGATAACTTCAAACAGTAAAAAAAACAAACAAAACAGGACCGAATGGAACCAAAAAAAACAATGAATGCAATAAAGGACTTCAAAACAAGATAATAGTAAATCAAAAATGGTTACCATAATATGTCTTGTTATCTTTGAAATAGCTGCCCATGCTATTGGATACAATAAAATCAAATAAAACAAAACAGAACAAACCCAACCAAACAAAACAATGAAAATGATACAGGACTTCAAAACAAGACAATAGGGAATCAATAATGGTAACCACCTTCAGAAGGAGATCCCCCATAGATTCTATACTGTGTATTGCCATCCTCTAAGTAGATGATCAGACAACCGTCTTTAGACCTGCAAAGTCAGTGAAACACTAAACACTACAAACATTAAATTGTATTCCACCTCAGTAGCTGTCATCATTGTCTGCTTCTCTGGGTCAGCCTATCGCTTGTGGTTGGGAGAGTTTGCTCTTCTTGTTTCCCAGTCCACATGCTGGAAGGGGCTGGCATCTGGCTCTCTCCCCAAGGACCTAGGCATGGAGCCAGTTTACAGGGAGGACTTGCTTCTTGTTGACTTCTTGTTCTCCCCGCAGTCTGTAAATGGCCACGAAAGATTTTTTTCGAAAAAAATTAAAGATACGCAGTCCACATATTTAGTACTATATCAGTGCTTATGCACATTTGTCAGAAAGTGTATTTAGCATTTGTTGCATATGGAGCATGGCATGGGAATAAAAGATCAAATATTTATTTTGAATTTGACCTAAAACATTTTCTATTTTTATGTTATTTCAGTGAAGTAGTTGAGATTGTAACTGCAAATTGGAAAGCTTTTATTTGTGATCCTAACTTTAATAAACACCTCAAATTATCCTCAGAAATCAGACAATTTTAACACTGAAGTGGAAAAGAAGAAAGGAAGTCAGAATAACAGTGAAGCTACAGAGTAAACTCCACAGTTCTGAAGACAGCCTGGATGCCAGGATCCCTCTCTTGTGGAGCTTTGCAGACATGGTCTTGGGGAGCAGGAGGTCAGACTTCTAACTTGTCACTTCCCTGCTTTGCCTCAGTTTTTGACAGAGGCTGGCTTATCTCTCTGAAGGTGGGCGTCTGTTGTGAGCGGTGGTGGCAGAGCTAAAGCCCCGTAGACATGACTGTGATGTAATTCTGGAGCATGAGAAGACGGCCCAGGACATGGACAGGCTCTGCTGGAGGGGACAACATGAAAGTTTGTTATTCCAGATGCTCTGCCTCCACAGGTTTAGAGTTGCATTCATTATAACTTTCTTATTTTCTTAATAATACCTTGAAGTGGTTCCTCATCTTTGAAATCAGAAGAACTCTCCATACACTTAGATAACTTTTTCAAATCAACAGTATCATTTTGACATGAGAAACACTGGTTACCCCTTTGCCACTTATCAACATCAATTCTCTGAGTTATTTAAGAATCACAAAAAATATCAGGAGAAAGGATTCTCTCTCCTAAGCAAACCCAAGCAGTGTGAGAGGCTGTGATCATATGATTTGTAAGGTGACTTGTACATTCTTTTTGAGCCTGGAGGGATGATCTGTTTCTGTCTTCCACCCACTTCTCAAAGTGCACAATTTCCCATGACCATGTGGGATGTGCATGCAGACTCTGAGGTCTCTTGTGGCCTTCTCTGGGCTTCTTTTCCAGTTTTGCCGAAGGGTTGAGATTTATAATGGCAAAAGAGTTAAAGTTGACTTTAAAAAAGTTGTATCGGTCAGCTTTCTGTTACTGTGACAAAACACCTGAGGATAAAAGTTTAAAGGAAGAAAGGTTTATTGTCACTCATGGTTTCAGACTTTTTAGCTCATGATTATGTGGCTTTATTTAAGGAGTCTTAGGCTTATGGAGAGGCAGAAACATCAGGGTGGAGGAAAGTCAGTTCACCTCATGGCAGTCAGGAAACAGAAGGGAAGCCCAAAGGAGGCCAAGAGCAAGGGATAGGGGACAGTTTAAGTCAAGGTCACACAGTCCATTGACTCACTTTCTACACCCCCAATAGCCATGATCTCGGGGATGGACTGATCCACTGAGGAGGCTGATACCTTCATGGTCCCATCACCCCCACACGCTCCTCGGATGGAATTCTGGGGAACATTTGAGGACATAAGAGAACATAAATGGAAACATTCTAGCTTTCATCTTTGCTATCTCTTTTGTTGTGCCAACTGGCACTAGATTCCAAAAATATTTTTGTTTCTCTAATTTTTTATCAATTTGAATCAGAGAAATTAATTGAAGTCTTCCCCTTGTAGCAATCAATTGGGCAATAATGAAGGTCCCCTGTGAGACAGACTCAGACAATGACTCAGAGCTAGAGTGGAGTGCACTGCACAGCTTTGTTTGTGAGGAGCGATGTGATGACTTCAGAGCACACCGACAGGAGCATCATCCTTGATCTTTTAAAAAGTCAGCCAACTGTGTGCATGTAATTACACAGGAAATGGTGAGTTTTTATTTCCGAGTTTGCAGTGACATCTGTTTAGGTGCAATGTCTCTAACCATTCTTTTGGAAATGCCAATTAAGTATTTGTTTCTGAGCAATCACATCAGGAGTGATTAAAAAAATGTATGTGGACTCATAAATTCCTTCAAACTTTAATGGTAAGGCTCCCTATTGGAACTGCCAAAGCAAAGTCGAGTCATTAAACCAAGATACAACTTCAGAGTGTTACACGAGTTCCCTAAAATCAAATGATTATGTGCAGACAAATAATTCTATACGCATAATGCATAATATCTGGCTTGATTGTTTTCTTTCAGGTATTCTTTTCAGGGTTATTTTCTCTAGACTGAATTATGCTCATTCCTATTGTTCATTCGTTAAAGCTCAAAACGAGCAGTCATCTCTTTGATGGTTACAGGGCTGGGATAAGACTTCCACCTCTCTCTCTCTCTCATTTAGATGTCTCGTTTGTTGTTGTTGTGGCTGTGGTGTGTGTGTGTGTGTGTGTGTGTGTGTGTGTGTGTTTTGGTACCACATTGTGGGCTGTACTAAATTCCCATCTTCATTTTTTCTCAAAATGCAAAAGTCTACATAGCATTCTCTTAACAATGCCTTTTGTTCCAAATGGAAACTTCAAGCACTGTGATCCTAAATCTTAGCTCCTTATAAGTATAATTTGAAGACGTTCCCAAAATTAGCCCTGTGGAATGAGAATTAAGGGAGACCAGTAGGTTTAAAATCAACCCAGGAACAGTGAAGTGAAGCCAGGCTGAGAGCCACTCAGGGGCATGGGGTGAAGGTAGAGGATCAGATCCGGGAAGACAAAGGGACCCATTCTCCAATTCCCTTCCTCGCTTTACTTCAAAGCACTTGTGTCTACATAGCAGCATCAAAGCCATCAGGAGCACCTGCGGCTGTGACAGCCAGAGGCTTCGCAGCTCCAAGGACCCACGGGGCTTTGAAGTGCATTGTGAATTCCTGCATCTGCTGAGAAGTGGTCCATTAGGGGAATCAAGGCCATGATTTTGCAGACAGAATTGCTTTCTGTCTACTTTCACAGGGACTTCGAGGTAGGAAAATCAGTATTGCCCCCACTTACACTTTGCTCTTGGCTCTATTGAATTTTTTTTTATTTCTTTATATGGTCAATGAGTACTTAAGAGTCTCCATGAAAGTTAGGGATGATTGCTGATTTTCAGTCACTTATTAATGTCATTAAAACTTTCTTTGAAGTAGTGTTAAAAATTTGAAGTGTTTGATAATGTAGAAAATAAGGACAACTGAACTTGCTGCCTATTAATATTCTTCCATAGGAACTTGGCCTCTCGTAGACATCTGGTCTGTTTAGAACAGACTTTAATTCAAATATCTATTAACAGAAAAAAAGAAGCAAACTGAATTCTGCTTTCTAGTCTCCCAGCATCACAGAATAGCTCTGTGCATCCAACAGAAAAAGCTGAGCGGCTGTGCAGCTCCAGGGTGAAGGTGATGAATGGCCAAAGGGGCTCCGTGTTCCTTTCTTGTGACCCTTGCAAGGCGCACAGGGTTATAAGACTGACTGCACGATGGTTTCATGTAATGGTCTGGTGGATTCTAAATATCAGTAGGGCATAAGAGAAAGGAATAATATTGCATTCCTAGAAAACGTTAATGACTTTATTTATTATATGATGATGGAAAAAGCATATGCAAATTTGCTGATTGGGTTAATCCTTGTATTTGTATACAGGTCCTGTGAATTTAGATCACCAAGTCATTGCCCTGTAATAATGAACTATCTTTATAACAATACTCCCAGAGCTAGAAATAAATCATTAGAATGTCAGAATATTTCACTGGATTATTTTAGAGTAGTAGTAACATAATAATACAGTTTAGAAAGAAAAGAAATGTCAAAAAATTCTTGCCACCCATGCCAATTTTGATAGTTGAAATTTGTTCTGTGAATATGTACTATGGATAAATTGTATTGTACTGAAATTTCTTTTTTTCCTTTTTCTTTTTCTTTTTTTTTTTTTTTTTTTTTTTTTTTTTTTTTTTTTTTTTTTTTTTTTTTTTTTTTTTTTTTTTTTTTTTTTTTTTTTTTTTTGTCTTTTTGAGACAGAGTCTCCCTAAGCAGTTCAGGCTGGCCTTGGGCTCACTTTGTAGCCCAGGCTGGTCTCGAACTTGCAATGATCTTCCTGCCTCAGCCTCCCGAGTGCTGGGATTACAGGAGTGTGCCACCATCCCTGGCTGAAATCTATCTTTTTAAAAATTAAAGTAACTTAATACTTGAAGCAACAACTATTTTAAATATTGTTATTTCTAGATACTTTAAGCCTTCATCTGTGCCCAAAATTGTTTATTTGAAAATACTATACCTTCTCAAATCAAGAATGGAAATCTTTTTGATAGGATTTTTGGTGCAAGTAAGTGACAGAGAGAAAAGGAGGCCTTCACCGCAGGCCAGGAGGCTGCAGAAGGGGCACGAGCGCCCACCGAGAGAACAGGGGACTGAGCGGGCGTTCGTCAGCTTTACACCGGGGAGGGGCCGGGGCTGCACCGGAGCCCTTTGTGCTGGGTTGGAAGGTCTTCTGGTGCACTTGGCACAGGGGCAGGAAGTTTATTTTGAGTTGAGGAGAGAAGAAGGGGGAAGTCAGTTAAGTTGCTTTTGGCTCCTTTACATCTTGGACCTTCGCCATGATGACTTGGTGAAGTTCACCATGGAAGGAAGCTGTCACCTTTGAAGCAAAGAAACCAGGGACATTGACAAGAAATAATTAAATAAATAATTTATATCATTCATATGGAGATAATCTCACAAAGTTAATTAACCTTTTTAAATTTCTTTTCTTTCTACCGTAATAAGTTGAAATAGCTAATTTTACCCTTCAAATGTCAAAAGCTTTTGTGTTCTCCATGAACATTATTAAAGAAAAATTATTCAGTGATGCTTTTTAAAGTACAGTAACAAAGATTTTATTCCAGGTAATCAAGATAAGAGCAGGTACTGCAGCAAGGGGTCTCACAGTGCAGAAGGAAGAGGGGGCTGGTTCTAGAATACCTCTGGATGAGGAGTGGGCCAGGGGCTGAGAGTCCAAGGGAGAAAAACTCCTAAGAGGACATCTTAGGGGTCATGGATTGTGGCTAAAAGGATCTAACAGGATTCTTGCAGCTCAGACCAGAGGATCAGACACGTCTGCGTCGAGGAGCTCTTCTCAGATATCGCGCATGCTAAAATGCTGAAGACAGGGAGTTCTCGCTGACCTGACCCAGCAGAGCTCTGTGCTAAAACTTAATGCTACAAGGGACCTGACCCAGCAGAGCTCTGTGCTAAAACTTAATGCTACAAGGAAGTTCAGGGATGAACCTCGGAGAAGCTCCCGGAGCCCGGCTAAAGCTCAGGTAAGCAAAGCTCCTTTGTTACTATCTAGCTGTGAGAACTATGTGGGAGGGGGGCTTGGCTTTCAGCCAAACTTAGAACTTAGTTGAGACCCTCCATCTGTCTATTTAACTGAATATTCATGCCCTACATGTTGGAACAGAGACGTGGATTGCTCAGTGCCTTTAACTGGAAAGCCACACAGTCCCGCCCATTTTGGGCAAGGTCCCCCAGTCTCTTGCGTGTTCTGGAAGATTAGACACATCTTTTGAATATCTTAGAGAACATCTTGTGAGAAGTGGGCTTCCAAGGGTGAGAGGCAAGTGCTGAGCACCTCCCACATGAAGGCGCAGTGCTCATAACCCTTTTAAAGAGACATTGAATCAGTGAGTGACTGTGTGAAATCCAAAGCACAGAGGGTGAAAGGAGAGTGAAATTTTTGGCTTTAACAACAATTGATTTGCTATCAAGAAAGGATGACCATATCAAGAAATAATACCATACTGTTTACTTATATGTGTTTATTTTTTCCCATCACGATATACAGGAATATGTAAGCTTGCTGACATTCTAAATTCCTGACAGACAGGGGTCATTGTTAGGTGTCGTTTACCTTGGTCAAAGTGGACTCTTCAATTTCAAGACAGCTATTTTCACTACATGTGGCATTTTGCCCAATATTTCTTATGTTGTCTGATGACTTTTTACATGCCTAATTAAAAAATACTATTTTTTACTTTTGGATGTGTTTTTCTCATCAAAAAAATACTCCCTCTGAAACTGAAGGTAAATTTTATTTTGGTACAGAAACATAGTCCAGCTTGAGAATGAATCAATGCCATGTTTTTTTCTCATGGAATGGAATCACAATGTCATCATGCCTTTGTGTTTTTACAGATGTTATTCTCCTTTTGCCTGCATAAAAATTCAAACCATGTTTTGCAGCTATGGGGAGAATATTATGGATACTGAAATTTTCATCTGTGTAAATTTTTATTTAACTACTTTTGCCTATCTATAAAGCAAATATTTGGAACTTGCCTGTGTTGAGTGGCCTTTCTGACTTCCTGGTGGCACTTTTAGGAAAAACTCAAAACATGTTTCTACTTTTTGCACCCTGAGGATAGAGACAAGGCAGTGGCCTCTTAACATAATCACTGAGGTTGTCATTAAATGTTGGGTTTTTTTCTAAAGTTCAGTATCCCTAACAGCAGCTCTTGATAGCTGACAAGTCAACTTTCAATAGCATAACCTTTTAAATATTTATAAATACTTCATAGTTACTGGTTAGAATTGCTCACCATGAAAATATATAACTGAAAATATGCACTTTACTGATTTTAAATTAAAACGATTATTATTATATACATTTTAAAAATCTATCACATAGTCCTGAATGCTACAGTTCCTCTGGTTTTGGGATCTCTTTGTTAATCTGTGTATCACAGAAAGTCTCTAAGAAGTGTGCCTCACATGCATTCACATAGATTTACCACAAAGCATTTCCTGTCAGGGTTAGTATATGTGGCCTAAGGTAGGGGAAAAATTAATGGAAAGAACCTAAGGCCAGGGTAAAGTGGTGGCAGCCACAATACGAAGGAAAGGGAAAAACTGGAGGCTGATCTGTGGTGACTCGCCTTTCAGTCTTGGGACTGGAGGATTTCCTAAACCAGAGACTCAGTGCTAACACCAGGGGAGCTGACTCCTAGAGTCAGCCACACTTGAGTTCAAATGCCAATTCCATCTTCTGGCAAGTTGACCTCACAGTGCCTGCCTTAGCCATCCCATGAATAAAGAAGATAATGATTACTACTCATCTGATTTTAATGGTTGGAGATAATGCTTACAGAGAACACAGCACAGGCTTCGAGAACAGTAAGGGAACAGTGAAAATATGTGAGCCCTCCTGAGGGATCTGGTATCACCCACCACATTTTACACGCACTCTCCGTCACCCTTAGAGTCCAGGGTGTGGGTCTCGTCGCCACCCCTCTCTATGGGCAATGGGGCCACAGCAGGAGAAATTACCCCAGCAAGTTGCCCTCACACCTCTTGATGGCTCTGTCTGTGACCTAAGCACTCTCCCTTCTCACCTGCCAGGGTGCCGGGCTCCATTTCTGAGGGCTTGTTCTCATCACATTCAGATGAAAATGAAAGCTGGACCTGCACACTCTTCTCATCTACCAGCTAGGTCCGGGTCAGAGCCTCAGGGATACCACGTGTTTCCTGCAACCAGAGCTGAATTTTAGGATGACAGATACCAAGTGAGAATAGAAACACCCACTTTTTTGATACCCCTTGCTTCACTGCCTTATTTACTTACGTTTATGTTTTCTACTGGGCTATTCCTTCCACTTTTTCATAATAGCTTAGAACGTGCAAAATAGGGCCACTCCAAGCAATTTGTATCAGGATTGTAAAAAGGCAGAACATCAAAATTCAAACCAGAAATTCAAAATTGCTGTACAAAATTGGGGTGCTGTCCGTAACACGACTGAAATGCAGTGAGCTCAGAGTTAAGGCTGGGAGACCCTTCAAACCTGTGATTGCTGGTGGTGGGCATTTGTTGTCTTTTCAGTGAATCTCTCATCTGAATTCATACTTATGAACAAATCCTTAATTTATTTTGTGGTCTGAACACTAACCACAGAAGACAACTTTTGGCCATTGTTTACCAAACTCTGCAGAACAATCTACTAAATGGAATATGAATTATTTTAAGAAGTTGAGGCCCATAATTCTCTTGGCACTTTTCTCACACAGTTTGTGGTACCAAGACTCTGGGCACTGCTGTGTGTAAGCTGCTGTGATAGCTCAGGCCAAACTCTCCTTGCCTTTTCCTCCAGTGGCCAACTTTCAATTCACTGTCTTATGCTGATGGAGATGTTCTCTTTGTTTTCCTTCCTGTCACAAGAGAGAAGCTCTACAAGCCCAAAACTAAGACAGAAAATGACTTGCATTGTTTAGTTCAACGTAACTAATATATGAATATTTGTGCATGGTATTATTTTTCTATGAATCACTTACATTTAGTGAGCCTATTTGTTTGACTTCCAAAACTGTCTAAATAAATAAATATTAAATAAATTCATATAACCATTCAATGGAGAAAAAAGTTATATACCCATTCTCTTGAGTTTATGCTTGCTATTCCTTCCATCAGCTTTTTCAGATTCATTGTAATTATGGGTCATTGTGATTATAGGTGCATTCATTTTTAAACTATAAGTCAACCATTAAAGATAAGCTAGAAGGCTCGAGAGGCTCTAAACTCCTCACAGCCAGATGCAAGGTCCTGGTGGTGCCACACTCTGGGGTGTGCTCTGTCTAGCCACCTGGGTCCTGGAGATTCCAAACTCCACCCAACCAGGCTGAAGGTCCAGTGACACACCACAGGGGTGCATCTCTGCTAGCTACCTGGGTCACGGGGGTCCTGAACACCACACAGCCAGGTTCCAGACCCTGGCAACAAGCTCCAGGGGTGTGACCCTGCTAGCTACAAGGAGGATACAAACTTTGTCCAGCCCAGTGTCCCAGAGTAATCCAACAAAGTACATCAGGGGAACATGTGGCCAGTTTCACAGACCACAGAACACAAGAGTCCAGCGCCATATTCTGGGGGTGTGCCCTGGCTAGCCATGGGAATATTGGAGGACTGAAGCTCTACCCAGCACAGTGCTCCAGTGCAATCCATTGGGAGGCTGCCTGCCCAGCCACACAGGTCCCAGAAGAATATGACAAAATGAAAGACCAAGAGGCAGTCTCAATCCCCCAGCCCACTGAGAACAAACCCAAGACACACTGAAATGGAAGACACTGGGAGTCACACAACTGAACTTTCTGAAATGATAGCAAATGAAGTAAAGAAACAACTCCATGAAGCTATAGAGAAACTCAAATCAGAAATAATCTCTCAGCTAAAAATTGAAATGATAATCAATATGAAAGAAATGCTGTGTGTATCTAAAGAAGATCAAGATAAAAAATAGAAGAACATAAGAAAATGATGGAAACTTTGAACAAACAATATAAGATACAAATAGAATGCATGAAACAGATTCAAAGGGAAATTCAGGAAATGAAAAATTCCATGGAAAATTGGCAAAACTGCTTGAATGAAACTGAAGATAGGACCTCAGAGCTCGAAGACAGCATGGAAGCTTATGATCATGAAAGAAAAGATCTCTTAAAAATAACAAGGAACAAAGAAACAACAATTCAACAGCTGCAAGACTATGCAAGAGTAACAACATAGGATTACAAGGCATCAGTGAAAAAGCAGGGGTCAATACTAATGACCTGCAAAGAATATTTGCAGAAATAATAACAGAAAAATTTCCAAACATGAGAAGAGAATCTGATATACAGGTGAGTGAGGCATAGAGAACCCCAATTAACCATAACCAAAAGAAATCTTCACCCAGACATATAATAATTAGGGTATCAGAAATACAGCACAAGAACAAAATACTAAAAGCTGTCAGAGAAAAGAAACAGATCACCTATGAAGGAAAGCCTATTAGAATCACGGCAGACTTCTAAACACAAACCTTTAAGTCAAGAAGAGCTTGGCGTGAAGTATTTAAAATCCTGAAAGAAAACAACTTTCAACCCAGATTGATGTACCCTGCAAAACTACCTTTAAAAACTGGAGGAGAAATAAGATACTTCCATGACAAAGAACAACTGAAGAAATTTATGGCCACCAAACCAACACTACAAAGAGTACTGAAAGACTCTCTAGACAGAGGCAAAGATAACCACAATCTTAAGAACAACAACAAAAGGAAACCACTAAGCAGGGCAAATAATTAAACAGAAAATGTAGAAAACCAACAACAGAAAGATATCATGACAGGGATGAGTTAGTACATATCAGTTATATCAATCAACGGAAATGGTCTCAATTCACCAATAAAAAGAAACAGACTGGCAGAATGGGTTAACAAACAAAATCCAACAATAGGCTGTGTACAAGAAACACATTTAACTCAAAAGAAAACTCACAGACTAAAAATCAAAGGATGGAAAACAATACTGTATGCACCAGGAGCCCAGAAAAAAGCAGGGGTAGCTATTCTGTTTGCAGACAATGTGAACTTCAAACCAAGAATGATCAAATGAGATAAAGAAGGTCACTACATACTTGTTAGGGGAAAACTTCAAGAAGAAGAGATTACAATCATAAATATATATGCACTGAACATGAGAGCACCCAACTATGTAAGACAATTCTTAACAGACATGAAAAAACAAATAAATGATAATACAGTTATAACAGGGGACCTTTCCACCCCACTGACTCAGAGACAGATCAAACAAACAAAAAAATCAGCAAAGAAATAGCAGAATTGAATCAAACTTACAAACAAATGGACCTACTAGATATGTAGCGAGTGTTCTACCCATCAACATCAGAATACACATTCTTCTCAGTTGCACATGGGTCATTCTCTAAAATAGATCATATACTGGTCCACAAAACATGCTTAAGTAAATGCAAAGGAGCTGAAACAATTCCATGCATATTATCTGACCATAGCACAGTAAAATTGGAAATGAATGAAAAAAACCCACAAGAATCCCATAAACACATGCAAATTAAATAATACTTGCCTAAACAATCAATGGGTCACAGAAGAAATTAAAGAAGAAATTAAACAATATCTGCAATTGAATGAAAATGTAAATACACATTACTGGAACCTGTGGGACAAAATGAAAGCAGTCCTCAGAGGGCAATTTGTAGCAGTAAACTCCCACATCAGAAAAATGGAAAGATCACACATAAACAACCTAATGATACACCTCAAACTTCTAGAAAAAGAAGAGCAAGTCAAGTCCAAAGCCCAAAGAAGGGAGGAAATTATCAAGATCAGAGCAGAAATTAATGCAATTGAAACTAAGAAAATAATACAAAGAATTAATGAATCAAAGAACTGGTTCTGCTGGGCATGGTGGCGCATGCCTTTAATCTCAGCACTCAGGAGGCTGAGGTAGGAGGAGCATTGTGAGTGTGAGGCCAGCTTGGGCTACGACGCAAGTGCAAAGCCAGCCTGGGCTACATAATGCGACCCTGCCTCAAAAAACTAGGGCTGGTGGTTTGGCTCAGGGGCTTCAGCGCCTGTCTGGCAGGCGCGAGGTTGTGAGATTAAATCCTTGGGGGCCACAAAAAAAAAAAAAAAAAAAAGAGCTGGTTCTTTGAAAGAGTAAATAAAATTGATAAGCCCCTACCCAACCTTATCAAAAAGAGGAAAGAAAAACCTCACATTCATGCAATAAGAAATGAAAAGCGTGAAATCACTACAGACCCTGTGGAAATACAGAAGATCATCAATACTTACTCCAAAAACCTTTACTCACATAGATTTGATAACACAGAAGAAATGGACAGATTCTTAGAAACCTATGAAATACCAAAGCTGAATCAAGAAGATGTAAAACTGCTGAATAACCCCACTTCAGCTAATGAAATTAAAAATGTAATTAGAACCTTACCAACAAAGAAAAGGCCAGGTCCTGATGGATTCACTGCTAAATTCTACAAGAAATTTAGGGAAGACTTAATGCCAACACTCCTCAAACTCTTCAATGAAATTGAAAGGGAAGTAAGTCTCCCTAACTCATTCCTGGAAGCAAGTATTACCCTCATACCAAGACCAGAAAAAAAACCCAATCAAAAAATAAAATAACATGCCAATCTCCATAATGAACATAGAAGCAAAAATACTCAATAAAATACTGGCAAATAGAATACAGCAAGTTATCAGGAAAATTATCAAGTCATCATCAAGTAAGACTCATCCCAGGAATGCAGGGGTGGTTCAGCATATGCAAATCAATAAATGTAATACACCATATCAACAGGGCCAAGGACAAGAACCACATGATCATCTCAATAGGTGCAGAAAAAGCTTTCAACAATATCCAACACTCGTTCATGATAAAAAGCCTACAGAAAATTGGAATAGCTGGTCTGTACCTCAACCTGATTAAACCATATACCATAAACCAACAGCCAATATCTTACTAAATGAACAAAAACTGAAAACTTTCAACCTAAAATCAGGAACAAGACAAGGACGTCCATTATCACCACTCCTATTCAATATAGTTCTAGAAATATTAGCCAAAGCAATTAGACAAGAGAAAGAAATAAAGGGAATAAGGATAGGAAAGGAAGAAGTAAAATTAATATTATTTGCAGATGATATGATACTCTACATAGAAGACCCCCAAAACTCCATTGAAAGACTACTAGATGTAACAACCAAATTCAGTAATGTTCCTGGATTCAAGGTCAACACTCAAAAATCAATAGCATTCTTATACACAAACAACAAACTCACTGAGAGAGAAATAAGAGAAACCACACCCTTCACTATAGCATCCAAAAAAATGAAATACTTAGGAATCAATCTAACAAAGGCAGTGAAAGTTCTACACAGTGAAAATTACATTACTCTGAAAAAGGAAATCGAGGATTTCAGAAAATGGAAAGATATTCCTTGTTCATGGATAGGAAGAACAAATATCGTGAAAATGGCCATTCACCCAAAACTATTATACAGACTATATTATTAATGCAATCCCAATCAAAATACCACTTGCCTACCTCACAGAGCTAGAGAAAGCATTCCTGAAATTCATCTGGAACCAGAAGAGACCTAGTGTAGCAAAGGCAATTCTGGGCCACAAATGTTTCCATCTCACTGCAGAAAGAATGGCCAAGATTGAAAAATCAACCAACAACAAATGCTGGAGGGACTGTGGGGAAAAACGAACTCTTCTCCACTGTTGGTGGGAGTGTAGACTGGTGCAGCCACTGTGGAAATCAGCGTGGAGATTCCTCAAGAAGCTAGGATTAGAGATCCCATTTGACCCAGCTATCCCACTTCTGGGCATTTTCCCAGAAGAACTGAAAACATCATACCACAGTGATATTTGTGCACCCATGTTTATAGCAACCCAATTTGCAATAGCCAAATCTTGGAAACAACCCAAGTGCCCATCAGTCAAGGAATGGATAAAAAAGATGTGGTATTTTTATACAATGGAATACTATTCAGCTATCAAGAAAATTGCATTGAGACTTTTATAAGTAAATGGACACGACTTGAGACCATACTCATAAGTGAGATAAATCAAACCCACATGTGTAAATGCCATATTGTCTCCCTAGTGTAAGAAACTGAAAAAGTATATATGATCCAAAATCTACAATAAATACTATGTAAGGGTAAAAAACTGCTCAAAGAGCAAAAGTGACTGGAAAGGGAAAAGGAGTAAAGAAAGAAGGGAAAAGGAAAAAGACATATATCTGTATATATGTATATGTAAAATAACTAAAATGACTATACTTGCTGAATGTATTAGTTATTGAGAATGATCTGTTAATACTCATATGATTAGATCCATTTTACATGTCTGTATCTGTTAATGTAAACAACCGTGTTGAAGGTAACAATACACAATATTGCAACCATTGTCAAGTTCCTATCATCTTGCTTTGTAAACCTATAATGTTACTGCTGTGGATTTGCTGTTGTTGTTTTTCTCTTTTGCTTTCTGTCTTTCTTATGTGTGACTTTTTTTCTCTTAAATAAAAACAATAAAAAAATTTAAAAAATGAGGATAGGCTGGAACTCAAATTATCTGCAAGCTGCCTTCCCTCGATTTTGCAGTTTCTCCTAGGTTTATACCAAATTAATTAGATTAGCTTTGCTTTTCAGAGTAACCTGTCACTGGGCCAACCATTGCTGTCTACCAGAGCCAATGGCAAGGACACTGGTGGCTCAGGCATTTTAGGGAAAAGCTAATTTTTCTTTTCTTGTCTTGCCCTCCCCAATATGATCAAAAACTTAAAATAAATAAAATCAAGGCAAAAAAATCCAAACTAACTAAAAAAAAAAAAAAAAGGCCTCTACATTAGTCAGCTTTGCATCACCCCAGCAAACACCAGATATTATCAGCTTATGAAAGGGAAAGCGTTCTTTTGGCCCATGACCAGCGCATGGTCACTTGGCTCCGTTGCGCAGGCCTCTGGGAGCACACGGGGATGCTCAGGCTGTGCACCTCGCAGCTGGGAAGGGGAACGGGGGGAGAGCCAGGGGCTGGCGTCCTCCCGCTCTGACAGCTTCGCCACCTCCTGTCACCCTGGAGCACAACCTTTTACATGAGGGCCTTCGAGGGACATTTAGATGCCCGGTGTAGCAGCCTCGCGCTGTTTTCCAAGGCCTTAAAAATGTGTGGTATGAGCCACTCAGTTCTGTATCATTTTATCGTAACTTTTAGAAAACAAAACAAGAAAAATGCGAAAGTGAGCAATGAGGCCTGAGACCCATGTGGCGTACTCTAGCTGTGAAAGCACACGCACTTTACGTCTAGGCGATTCTGTCGCACACCAAATCGCTGAATATTAGTACCACAAGCACAATTTTCTCCTAACATTTTGTTAGAAAACTTTCTAATTTAAAAAGCATCAAGAATTGCGTGGGGGCACTCATGTACCGATCACCTAGATATCACAATTAACATTTACTCTCTGTTTTATTCTACATCTATCTTATTTATTGCTCTACCCAGAATTCAGCCTTAACAACTTAACTGTCCGGTTTGGTTACCCATAGCGGTTTGGATGGATGCAACGTATTTGTCCAGGGAAAGAGTGCAAGCAAGTAGGGGGCTTGACAGATCCCTGTACACTGACGGCCTGAAGATTTCACCAAGGTGGGCCCTTACTGAGCCATCGGGCACAAAGGAGACCTGTGCTGAACAATTACAGCAGCTGGCGCTGGTGCGTAAAATAAAAATATTCAGTTCACACTGTATAGACTGCAAGTTCCCGTCCTACACACAGGACGGATGCGGCTAAGCTGACTGCAGTCCTGATGAGCCCTGGATGTGGTCACAGAATCCTTCTCAGCACGGGACTGCAGCCAGACACTACCCCTGAGTCAGAGTTGCCGGTCAAATTGAACACATTTGCCATCCATGACAAAGCAACACTCCTCCCTACATGCCCCAAGAACTCCAAGAGCAATGACATGAACTCAACACGATTTAAGTACATAACAATGAAAGTGATTTTGAACTGAGCACAAAGTCAGTAAGTATGGAGTCCGTGGTTCTCACCACCAACACTCTTCCTCTAATTTTCACAAATTCAGGTGTTCTCTATTCCCTTTGTTTTTAAACAGGAGGCAAGGGGAGAAGATTGAAGTTGTATGTTTTGATTTTAACACCCTGAATTACTTTGGGATCCTGGGTTTGACAGCCGTGTGGAAGTTCTCAGAGGTTTGGACTCAGCCAAAGGCAGAGAATGATTCAGATTAGCATGCAGCATGTAGAGGACTGAAGTGTGTCGGGGCTGAGCACTCCATGTCAAATGATGTGGAGGTGCTCAAGATGAGCGTACACTTTCTGTGAGACCACGGAGTTGGGGGCATGAATAAGTAAAGAAAGTATAATTGTGTATATAGTCATTCATTTTCTGAATACTGAATTTTGCTGGAATAAATATAATTTGACTTTTATCGTTTTCTATAAACTTGAAAGTTCTTAGCAAAATAATACTCTTCAATGGCTTCATTTTGAATTTTTATGATCTCCTGGTCTGTTGACTTCTCATTATTAGTGGCAGGGCAGTGTGTATGCGTTTTGTGTTAGAAGTGTGACTGAGAGAGAAAACCTAGGGGTTTTAATGTAATTTCCAAAAAGATACTAGAAAAATAAAATCTGAATTTAAAAAATATTGAATCTTAAAAAGTTAAATTTTAACATATTAATCGGGAACTTCATTTATCCAGAAGATTCCTAGAAGTGGACTGTTCAGCTCATTTTCCAACTAGCCATAAATGTGACATAACTTGCATGCAGAGTGATCCATTTTGTGACATGTTGACTTTTTGAATGAAGTGAATATATTGCTTTTAATTCGTAGGAATTGAAATTAACTAAATTGATTGCCTTTGAAGACTTGCTGACTGTAGGCAAGGCAGTGAGTGGAGAGGAAAGCAGGAACCCGGCCAGCCCCTGCAGGCGTCTGAGCCCTGCCTGGGGCGCTGGCTTCCTCGCAGAGCTTGGGTAACTGGCCACTAGAGCGTTCCCTCTCTTCCTCCGCCAGACCCCTGAAATTCTCAGGATATCACATTACCAAGTGCAGGCGCTAAGAAGTTTACGCGTCAGATTCAGAAGCACCCTATGTTTCTGACTGTCCACAAATACTTCTGGTGTTTCCATTCTGTTTATGGCAAAACTAAAACAAATACATCCTGAAGGTAATCCCTTGGAGACAGCCGACCTGTGAAATAGTGGCACCGTGAGGTGGCTTCCACTTCTCAGCGCGTCCACTGCCATTGTGGGGAACTCGAAAGCCAGGTGACGCCCCATGCCCAGTGACACAGCAGTCCCACGGCTGCAAGTTTGCAGAGCTGTCTGTGTCAGGTATCAGCCAGATCCCACCGCCAGCAGGCTCGGGGGTGGGGGGGGGCATAAATCGGAACCAGGTCCTGGTGGGTCGGAAGGCTCTTATAAGTTCAAAGGATAGGAGGACCTTTGAACGCTTAACATTTCGTCATGGTCTAAAATAAAAACACAAGACAATTTTTAAATTCTCATGAGATTTTGCCACCCTGTGGCAATATTTTAATGAAAACTTTGTTTCTTTGCTGTTGGAGAAACTACTGATAATTGCGTGTTTGCGGAATTACATTTTGGATGAAGGGATCGCGGAATCACATTTTGGATGAAGGGATGCTGATGTGTTCTGGGCAGTGAGGCAGACTAAGAGTGCAGCAGGTACTGGCTGTGTGATCTGCGGACTCACTGAGCGCATTAGGGACGCACGCTAGCCTGTGTGTGGGACATGTGCACACCCGCTTGCTTGTGCGGATTTGTGTTGCAAAGCCTCCTTTGAAGGCCGGGCGTCTGGCGGGTATTATGCAGATTCAGTTCCTACCTGTATGATCCAGCGTCAGCTTAGTTAGGTAAGAACTATCCTGTCCTTTCCGACTAGCTGATTAAAGATTGCAAAATAAATTACAAGGTAATCGTAAGTTAGTGTGAATGCTGCCTGCTCAGATTTAAACTAAGGGTCCGCAGGGATAATGCTGCCGTGTCATCGTTCTCTGAGTGTCTCAGTCAAGTAGGCTGTGACGTTCACAGTTCACCCCAGGACCCATGATCTGTGCTGCTCGACTTGCTGATGAGGGCGCTCAGAAAGCTTCCGTTTCAGAAAACTGGCAGAATGTGGCGGTCTGCTTGGCCAGGACACTGCACAACAGCACGAGATGCAGCAGTTAAGTTGTTAAAGTGACATCAGACACCAGAGTGAGTGGTCAGCTACAATATCCATCCACATTTCATGTATATACATACATGTACATGTACAAGCTTCTCTCTCCATATATATATGTGGAGAGTTCATGTGGAGGTGCTACTGTCCCTACAATGAAAAACTTAAAGAAAATTCGTATCCTTGCATTGTCTTGGGGGGTGCTCATCCCCATCACTGAGAAGACACCCAGGGGTTTCGGGTGGCGGCTGCCCCGGCACTCGCTGTGGGGTCCCAACCGTTTCTGCATTGCCCCGCGTGCTCTGATTCTCTCGAGCGCTTGTCCTGTCTCACACATTAAGTGGAGAGAGGTTTTCGGTTGCGCTGCGAGGTGGTGCTGGTTTTAGGGGCTTTCTGGGAGTCTTCTGGCAAGCATCAGCTCATCTAGGCCTCTGGGGTGACGGGGACGCCAGCTGCCACGTGGAGCATCCCTTTCCGAGACCGTTCTCTGAGTTTTGGCATCACTGCCGGGCGCCTCTCCCGTGGCCACTCTCCCCTTTTCCCTTTCACCTCTTCCGCTCACATCTCTTCCTGCTTACCAGTGGGACACTACCCTATGGTTCAGTTCCTGATTTATAAATTTGTTTTAGTTATTTAATGCTTGTAAAAAGTGCAAAGCATATATGTCCTACAACGACAGTATACCACATGGCAGTCAAGGCTATGCAGGATAATTATTTACTGTTGACGGTGCAATGATTATGGCCTCATAATCTTTTAAACTTTGTACCTATTTATTCATTTTTTATTTAACTGTATTCATTTGTTTTTGCTGGGAGTTGAACCTTGGGCCCACACATGCTAAGAAATTCTCCACCACTGAGCCACATTCCCAGCTCCTGCTTCTTTTTTCTTTTAAATTGATTTCTCTACACCCTTGGGTAGAAACTGCTAAGGCCATCAATCTGTCTTGCTTGCTTGCAGGCAGTGTCCGCCACCACCGCACTCACTGGATGATTCAGCCTCAGCGACTTCCTTGCAGATGAGTGTGTGATAAACACAGGACCAGCTCAGTCCTGAACATTAAGGGAGTTTTGTCTCCTATGTGAGAAATTGTTGCTCAATACAGGCAAAGCCAGGTTGAAAATAAGGGAGTGTTTTCACGAGGGAGACCTCAGAAAGTATCCTGAATCTTCAAACTTGTACACCAATGCAAGCATAACTCTGCTCACTCTAAACCAGTATTTATTAGACCAATCTTTTTGTGTTCATAATTAGATTCTTTTTTACTGAAGGTTAGAACAACTCGAAAGTTTTAGGGTTCACAAACCCTGACTCCATTCCAAATGAGGTTCAGCTCATTTTCTGAAGGGCTGTCTTTTTCTTTCTGGTTCCCCACTTTTTACTTTTCCTAACCTCAGTTCATCCTCCTTTTCTCCATCCCTCTTTCTGGTTCTCTGCCATTCTAGCAATGTTGTCCTGCATCCCATAACTTAGATTTTCAAAGTAGTCTTCAACAATCTAAGTTGGGAAGTCCCTGACTTACAACAGCATCACATTCCTAACAAGGTGAACGTCTGCATTTCGCCCTAGCTTTATGAAAACTTATCATTTTGAACTTCTCCCCATTGACAAATGTTGATTGGCCTGAGTGTTCCGCTACTTAGAAGACAAAAGAGCAGACATTTCCTCTTCTTTCCTTCTTTTCAAAGTGATACAAAATTGCAACCTATATGGGGCCTTTGATGCTTGAAACTCAGACTTTTTATATAAATTTGGAAGAAGTGACACAAGACCTAGAGACAATTGAGAAGTATTTCTGAGGGTGATGCGGTATCAGAGCCAAACAGTAGTGGGGACAGGTGGGGCTAAAAGATGCTTCTAAAATGGATTTGGTAAAAGTTTGGAACTTATTGGATTTAGGGGATGGAAACCAATGAGTGTAAGATGCCACTAATTTCTGAATATTGAGAAGTAAATGGGTTATTAATCACAAACGCGTATTCACAGATAAGTACATATCCACATATGTCCTCATACACCTACACCACCAACCAGAAAACAAAGAATGCACACAAGATTATTTAAGAATAGATTCATTCATAAAGGGGTGAAAGCCACCCCTGCACATCTAGATGGAGACAGCTACCCCTGGTCACAGAGACTGCTGATACGTGTCTAAGGTCGACGCAGGTATCAGAGGGAAAGACCAGGTGAGGGGGAGGAGTCAGGCAAGGACCAAGAAAGGCTGAGTCCTAAGAGGTGGCGGGGTCACGGGGGCTGAGCCCAGGAGAAAGCCACTGAGCAGGACTCAGAGTAAGAGAACAGCTTGGAAACCAGAATAGTTTGAGGACCTTAGCAAGAAACTTTTCTTTGTCATAGAAAATGTAGAAAATCGGAGTTAACAGAGAAACAGGGCATGTCGGTCAGTGTTCACTAGAGAAGCAGAATTAATGAGAGATACATAAAAGTAAGCATTTACAAGACGGCTCGCAGTGGCCACCTCAGAGTCAGTGTGGAAGACTGCAGCAGAGGGCCATCTGCAGGCTAGAGACCTGAGGGTGCAGTCAAAGGTGGAGGCTCACGGAGCAGGTCTGTATCAGGAGGACAAAAGTTCTGAATGGGAGGCTGAAAGTCTGTGCTGGAAGACAGGAGACAAAGTCCGAGCCGATGGTGAAGTCTGGAGCTCCTCTGAAGAACCAGAAGTGCGTCTGCCTTCCTTGTATTCGTTTTATTCCATTCATGCTAAGGGCCTGTCGATGGCTGTCACTCACGCTCGGGGCAGCTCTTCTGTCTGCAGTCAACCCCTTCAGCCACATGCACAGCTCTGCTGACACAATTTAACTGGGCGTTTCTTTTCACATGATCAGTTAACTCCCACCTGGAGGACTGAGATATGAATAATGAACACATACAACTACTCCTTTCAAGAATCTGCCATTGAGAAGATGGTGGGAGACATTGTGCTTAAGCAAACACACATGGTTATAAAAATCCCACACACCACTCACTTCTGCACAGGCAGCAGTCAGCCCATTCTGTTAAAATCGGTCAAAAGATTCTTATGACACAAAGGAAAAAGGAAAATGGTGATGTGACTGGCCAGCTATCTATTCTGTCAATAGCACAGTAATTTTGGTACCATTTCAAATTGCATCTTAATAACATGTCACCACTGTAAGAAAACAACCAATATCTACTAGAACAGTTATAATACTTTAAAAAAAATCAAATGTAATGAGTAATGCTGAAATTGTGGAGCAGCTGAAGTTCACATATTGCTAACGGGAATGCAAAATTATGGTTTTGCTATGGAAAACATAAAAGCTAAACAGAGAATTGTTCCACAACCTCACAATTCCACTCCTATATATATATATCCCCTGAAAATGGGAAAGGAAAAGTTTAAGCAGGAAGTTGTACGGAAATAACCATAACTGAATTCTTCAAAGTATGCAAAAGGTAAAAGCAACCCAAATGCCCACTAACAGATGAGTGAATCAGTCAACTTTCCCATCACTCGGACAAAATACCTGACATTCATGAGCTAAAGGAGGAGTTCCTAACCCTGACCCTAACCCTAACCCTAACCCTAACCCTAACCCCCAAAGTTCCCAATGTCTTGGTTCATAGCTTGCTGCTCCAAGGCGGGAAGAGCCTGGAGGAGCAAAGCTGCCCACTTCTTTGCTGCCTAAAGCCAGCGCACAGGGAAGGGTGCCCAGGAGAGCTAACACTCCACGGTCTCTCGCTAGTGACATGCACTCAGCTGGAACCCCCTATGAGCAGGACATTTGTCTGTGAATATCAGTGGGTCAGTTCGCTGATAAGTATAGCACCCTCAATCTAATCATCTCTTCAGAAGTCCCTAGTATCATCAAGGTGACAATTAACATGGACTATTACAATGAATAATCAAAATGTGTTCTATTATACAAGGGTGTATTTGGCTGTTGGGAGCCCTTGGAACTGGAAATCGAACACATGTGCAGGGCTGCGACATGGCCAGGGCATGGCTGACCTGAGAACAAAGAGACACCTCGAAGGGCAAGATAAGGTCACAGCTGAGGACACCTGGCTCCAGCTCCAATTAACTGAATGAAGACTGTGGCTGAAGGCATTCCAGTCGTGTAGTGAAATGCAACGTGGAGATTTCTCCTAAGACACTTCTCCTAAATTAACAATATCTGTTACTTGGGAAAGTCCTTGAACCACTGCCCAGGTCTGTTCAGTTTCCTGCATTTTCCACTCTACCCCCCTTGTTTGAAAACTAAGTAAATACGGGCCACCCAGAGACATCCCCCTGTCTCAGCCGCCAGAGCTTCGAACTCTGCAGAGGCTTTGATCCTCCTGGAGCCCTAAAATTGTACCACTTATCTCATTTATTTAAGCCTTTGCCATGCACTTGTTTGGGAGATTGGGGATCTAGGTCCCTGATATTTGGCTGATACTTGGCTGTAAAACGGAGCAAAGCACTGATACTTGCTATGACACTGATAAACATAGAGAACAGGATGCTAAGTTAAAGAAGACAAGAGTAATTGTATCATATGCTGCGTAATTGTGTTTATACAAAACATACACAGTAGGCAAATACACAGAGAAAGTTGTCAGAGTCTGTGAGGAGTGTGAAACGGGGTGACTACTGACTGGGTGCTGGGTGACCTTCTACCAGGATGAAGGCGTCCGGAGGGAGTAATGACTATGGCTGTGCAGTGCTATAAATGTCTTTAAATGCTACAGAAATAGTCCTTTTAAATAATTAAAACAGTGAATCATTATGTGAATTTTATTAAAAGATTAGTGGGTTGATTTTTAAAGTCATTTTGACCAACAGGTGTAGTGGTGCACACCTGTAATCTCAGCACTTTGGAGGCTGAAGCAGGAGGATCATTGCAAGTTAGAGACCAGCCTGAGCTACAAAGTGAGCTCAAGGTCAGCCTGAACTGCATAGTGAGACCCTGTCTCAAAAAGCCAAAAGAAAGAAAGAAAGAAAGAAAGAAAGAAAGAAAGAAAGAAAGAAAAGAAAAGAAAAGAAAAGAAAAGAAAGTCATTTTGACCATTAATGCTTTCAGCTTACCTAAAAGGAATGTATTTTTTAATCTGGTTCAAAAACTACAGATTATTAAACTATCTCAATGAGAAGAAATGCTAATTTGATATTTGGAAAGTGGAAAATACCTGATTTTTAGTATCAGAAAAGCAAGATTATAGAGCTTATTGTTTGGTACGAGATAGAGGTTAAAACTTTTCTGTTAGAGAATCAGTGAGGTCACGTGCCTCTAAATACATATTTTCAAATGAAAAAGTGACTGATCAGGACCAGCTCACTGCCGAGCTTCCCGTCTGTATAATTTGCGTCTTCTGTATTTGGAATGAGGAGCTGAGGCATCTATAGAAAATGTCTGTGTGGATTCTGTGTGCGGCGATCACCTACGTTCTAGAACTCCTGGAGGGCTGGAAGATTCTCCTCACCCAGACACACACTGGCATCCCTGCAGTCCCAGCGTTACAAAGGTTTTGGTTTCTCCTGCCTTCTGAGGTCTACTAACGACAGCAAACATCCCGGAGATGGTGTGGCCTACAAGCCTCAGCTAAGCAAATCCAGGGGCGATCGGAGCCCAGCAGCAGAGTCCGAGGCTCTGCCCACCACAGGATCTGAACGTGCACCTGGAGGGACCGCAAACTCAGCACCCCCTCACGTCATTTACTGGCTGCAAGCTCGCCCAGGGTGGCGTGGACACCAGCACTCTTCCCTCCCGTCCTGCACCACTGCCTCCCTGCCACTTCCCTCGCAGTGCCAGAGTCTGAGAAGGGACAGCTTTCAATGCAGTCTTCTGTTCCGAAGCCCACGGCCACAGGATCCACTTCCGGCCTGTGTTTCCATTCTCTTTCACACGTAGGACAAAGCACATTTTGCGGGACCTGCACCCAGCGTGCCCCGAGGTGCCTCTCCTTGGCAGGGGTTCATTTTGTTTCAGGAACTGCTGTGAAGGCATAGTTGAAGCTGCTCCAGGGGTTTGTGTTTCAGCAAAGCGTTCTAGCCGTCCACGCTCAGAGCCAAGGAATATAGAGAACATAGCATAGTATGCGGCTGACGCAAGTCACTCACATGATTCAGAGGAGAGCTCCGCACCCCAGGGGCTGAGCCTTCCCACTTCTGTGGAAAACATTTTCCAGAGCTCTTTGGAAGAGGATGACTCATCTCAGTGGGTATTTTTAGGAATTTGTTAACTCATATTTAGCTTAGAGATGCAAGATCCAGTTAGAGAAGAGCTCTGAGCCATTACACACACGCTGCTGTGAATGTTGTAATTGTACCATGGTATCTTGTCTGTGGATTGAGTCATCTTCTTGTTAAGCAGCAGAGGAAAACAGAAAAAGCTGTTGCTACAACAGTGTTTGATACAATGTTTAAGAATGCAAAGCCAGTAACAGAGTCCTGTTCATCTTTTTCAGTGACACACCCATTTGTTCCAAGCTCATCTTGCAATATTTGATTACATTTTGCAAAGTCACTTATGGACATTTTTAGGAGTCTATTAAAATATCAGCAGAGATACCCAAGGCAGATATGGTCAGCTATGGCGAAATGTCCTTTGAGCTGCCCTCCACAAAGTGCTCCTGTGTTTGCCTCTCCCACTTCAGACCTCTGGAGGAAAGGGCTAATCGGAATAGCTGGTGCTGTGAGAGCAGCAGGGAACACTTTTGCCCTGGAAATTGCAGCTGCCCAAATGCACACGTGGGTGTATGTGTTTGCTCGAGAGGGTATGTGTGTGTGTTCAGGCGTATGTCTATGTGTGTATGTTTTGTGTATTTGTGTGCACATATATGCGTGTATTTTGTGTTTGTGTATCTCTGTGTATTTGTGTGTCTGTGTGCATGTGTGTGCCTTTGTGCATGGAAGGTTTACTTACTAAATAGCACTTCTAGCTGAGCACAGATCATTCTACCCCTAGCCTGAAAGCAGTGCACACAGTTTTCATGCTGAGAAATAAAACCTTTGTTTTGAGGTAGGAAAAAAATTCTGTCATCAAATGCTCTGAGAGTCATGGGTTAGTATGGTTGGGGCTGGATGACAAGAATTTCTCATCTTTCAGTAAAAATCAAAAGCCAAACAAAACAAGTCAATGTCAAAAGAGACAGACAGGGAAAGAAAACATTTTTGGTCGACCTGAATATCGTACCTCTCTCCTGTAGCTGCTTTCCTTCTGCACGCCTGCAGTGCCCGCGCTGCCTGTGATTTAGCTGATTTTTCAGTGCTATTTCTCCTGAATGTACCCATCCTCTAAGGATTCCTCGCTCGTGCACGTGAGTCTGTGGACTGATACTCTACCTGGTTTGGTCTGGCTTAACCCACATCCGTGTGCCCTTGCCAGTCGATGCTTCTCCACGTAGGACCTCATTCAGAACCCTCCGGAGTACATTTCCCAGCCTCTCCCCCATCACCATCACTGTTATGAAAACAGATGGTGCCTTTCCAGTCCAGTGGGGAGCTACGACAAACAATTTTAGAGAGTAAATTGGAGAGTTGATGTTTCTTTTTAAATAAACAAACGATAGCTGATCCAGCTCAGCCGAGAAAGAAAAACAGATCTCAAATTTCACCCTAAATTCAAACCACTAACCTAGTCCTTTGCTTTAAAAAAAAAATATTGCATAGGATTCTTCTATTAAAACTTTAACCAAGTTTTGCATGTTTCAGTCAGGCCACAAAGCAGAAGTCAGAGATTCTGTTGATGATATTTTTGATTGGACCAAATCTAAGAATATATTAGGCAATTTTTGTAAAATCTTGATAGCATTTGAATTTTATATATACCTCCTTATTTTTGTGTTTCCACAGAGATTCAGTCTTAGTTTTATCCAGTGGACAATTGCTTCAGCACCCAGGAGAGACATTTGCTTTCAAGGAAATGCCTTAATATTTAAATATCTCAACATAATTCCCTGAAATATCAGCACTGTGTACCATTAAATGCCAAAGCATTCACACTGGGTCTGAATTCATTAGGAATTATCAATCCTAAACTAATATAAAGTAAGCAAAGAAAATAAATATTGAGAAACCTTTCTGTAAGAGCACAAGTGCTTTAGATTTAAGCTTTGTATTTATTATATTCCCTAACACTTGAGTCTCAATAAATATTTTTGAGTCAATAAACAAATACCACTAAATCATAGTGAATCTAATAGGATGTTAGCTGTAGAGTTCAATTAAGCTAACTCAATGATTTAACCTGGTGAATAGGAGTAATGTTCTCTGTGTCCACACGAAAAAGTGTCTGCCAAGAAAATGACAATGCTTCTTTAACATAATTGGTATTGAACACTTCCTGCTGAAAATAAGTAGTCATTAATCTCATTTAATACTTGAAATCACTCACTGTACAGAATCATAAGATCATATTACAGTATCACAAAAAAGGAAAGTACTTAGCTTCTCATGTATTTATAAAGGTTATTGCTACATTTGGTCAAGTATAGGAAATGTGAGTCAGCTAAGAGCGAGGTTATCTGTACTTAACAGTAGTCTTCATCTAAAAGTTGAAGATGTATGATTTAAATTATTAACTAGCTCACTTATTTCCCGTAATGTATTCTTAATAGACAAAATTCTTAAGTTTTTATCATTTTCCCAAACTTCTAGTGGTTATTAATTTCTAACTTTAATAAATGCAAGAAAGTGCTTGTGATGAAAATCAAATGCTAGTTTATGAATTGTGATTGAAAGAATATTAAATTTCAAATTAAAACATTGAAAACTGTTTGGATTTTATCACTAAGTTGCATTGTCTTGAAAGTCTAATTTCATTTTGTCAGACTTGTTTTTTTGCAAAGGAAAATTTGGAATGAATGAATTCCAATAATTATTTTTGTTGTAAACATCCATGATTTGGAACTGGTCGAGACTGCAGTCGACAGTGGATGTGGTCCAGGCGAGGGCTCAGGGAGGGTGTCCCACAGCCCTTCCCTGGCTGGCTCGGCGAGCGTCTCTGCAGCCAAGTTCCGGGGGGTGGCCATCTACTTTCACTTCTTCCTGGAACGGTGTAAGGGCTGTGTTCGTCAGGCTTCTTCGCAGTTGCAAGTGCTCGTATAGCACATATGAAGCCAATAGTATGTGATGTGAAGTGACACAGATCATCTTCAGGCATGAAATGCTTCCACATGAAATCCCCAACATCCTCCCCTTTGCCACTTTGATGCACAAAATTGTGATAGTCTTGGAGGCACTGAGGTTAATAAAGCCACAGATACTGGGGCCTGGGTGTCTGAGTCCTTCATGAAGGACAGCTATCTACTGACCTGGAACACACATCTCTGCATGTTTCCTGAATAAGAAACAGGTCTTTTTGACTTTTAACCAGAAAACAGAACTCTGTTGTTTTGCTCCTTATAGCTGTGTTCTTGTTACAGCAACTAGCATTACCTCTGCCATTTCATTTTTTCCCCAAAGAAATGCATGGTTTAGTTTTGATGTATTTGAAAATGGCTTTAGGAGTGAGGGGTGTAACGATGCTAGAGTGTTTGCCTCACATTGGGCAGGCCCTGGATTTTACCTCAAGTATTACAAAAAAATCTGTATCTATATCTGCATCTATCTATTTATGTATCTACCTATCTATATATAAAGTTACTTCAAATCAGCCAGCAAATAAGAAACATAAAATCAATATAAGAGACTCAGACAATGTTAATTTGCTCAGCAGTTTTAGCCTTGTTGGAGTTAATCCTTGAATCCTGAAAGTGGTCACTTTACTTACTACTTCCATTTTTTTATTTCATTATTTTAATCTTGTGAAATGTTGTGGAGCTGTCATATAGACACAATATAAATTATCTCTGAACATACATTTGTGTGTCAATTTGTTCTACTAAATTTAAATTCACATATTCCCTTAGTTCATTATTCAGAAAGCTGTCTCCTGGCTTGTGTCTTAGAGACAGCCAGAAGTTTTGATTTATATCTCCTATTTCAATGCCTGTCCATAGGCAGAGGGAAAGAAAATCAACTGAAAAAATGAGAGATGCTTTCTTTGCTACAAGAATGAAACTGAGAATCATTTAAACGATATCCATGCCAAGGTGTCTGTTTAATTTTCAGAACCTGGTCATGTTTCTGTTTGCTTGTATAGAATTTCAAAGCTACAAGGACCTGAGGAAGATGAACTTTTTAATACTGGTGTTTTGACGACTAAATGTGTTTTCCAATTCTCTTCCACATGGTCTCCAACAAAGATCATAATGAAGAAAAAAGTTTTTTACAAAAGAGACTTTCCTTTTTTTACTTGATGGATTCTGATCTACATTACTGTATTGCTACATATTTCTCCACGTATTTCCCACTAAATCATGCTTTGTAGTCTAGTCAATGAACATTATACAAATGTCTCAGTAGGAAATGAGATTCTCATGAGACCTTGAACATTTGAAGACTAAATTTCTTTAAGCATTTTCAGTGAAAATGAGTGCACATAAGAACATAGAATTCTGAGTGAATAAAAGTGATGAGCTTATGCCTTACCCCTGGGAAATAAATTTCTAGTGTCTGTTTTCTGACTTAAAGAAGAAATTGTGCAGATGTACGTATCAGCTGAGTGGATTAGGTACCTGTCCCCAGGACTGAAATACGCCATGCAGAAGAGAGAACAGCGATCAGTTGCTTCCTTGACTGGAGATCTAGGGTTACCTTCGCTGCTGCCAATTCTATCATCTTGTACAAGCTTCACCGTTCTAACTTCCCAAAATGAGCTTTTGCATCAGAAATAAACTTTTCTGAAACAGATATATTTACCAAACTTTCTGAAACTTTTTTTGGTTGCTTTGTATTATCCAACCCAAAAAGTTGGCTGAATAATTCAATTGGTCAAGTATTTCATTGATCCAGATGCACTCACATCTACTCTGCTCTTTGGTCTAAGGAAGCAAGCAGAAAAAAAAAAAGAAAAGAAAAGAAAAGAAGGAGTAGACAGAACACTGACTCGAAGGTCTGAAGACACTTAATTTATTAGTTTATGAAAGATTTTGAAATGTCAGAGTTTAGTGTGAAAATTGCACAAGGTCCTCTTATGACAAATAGGTTTTGTAAGTAATCGAACTCACAACCTCGCGCCTGCTAGGGCAGGTGCTTAAGGCACTGAGCCAAACTCCTGGCCCTAGTTTTTTGAGGCAGGGTCGCACTATGTAGCTCAGGTCGGCCTTGTGCTCGTGTTGTAGCCCAAGTCGGCCTCGAACTCACAACGCTCCGCCTACCTCAGCCTCCCGAGCGCTGGGATTAAAGGCGTGCGCCACCACGCCCGACTTGTAAGTTATTTCTTGAACAGCATAAATTAATCACCAGTGGGAAAGAACAACGTCTTAGGTAGAACAAAAAAAATAACTGCAAGGGACCGGAAGTCGTCTAACATTTTGTTAAGCTATACAATTTCTTAAGAGTCTGGTGAGTGACATATGGATATTAGATGTATTTTTTTTTACTGCAACTGAAAAAATTTCCATAAATGTAGTGGCTTTAAACATCTCAAATTTATTTTATAGCTCTGGAGATAAATTCAAGATGGGTTTCATTTAACTAAAATCAAGGGTCAAAAGTGCTGCATTTCTTCTTGAGGCTTAAGGTAGAATATATTTTGATGAAGAATCTCTCTTTTGGCCAAAATTTCTGTCAAGGTCCTCTGAGTTCCTGTTCCCAAGGTTTGAACTCGGTCCTCCCCCTCCATCACTGTTGAGCCCAATTTGAACAAAATTTATACAAAATACATGCAATGGAAAAGGTTCGCCCTGAGCTCTGACGCTCTGCTCATCTCATCTTCTTAGTCTATTCTTGGCATTTATTTTATAAACGAGGCAGGCACTTTTAGGGCAAGTTCCTGTACTTATGGCAGAGAGAACTGCCAGCCTTTTGAAGACTGCTAAGACGCCTTCAGAGTTCTCTCAGTGTTTCCCCTAACACTCTTTGAGAAACTTGTAAGGAAAGCATCTATCAGCTTCCCTGGTGAACCTGTGGCTCCTTACCCTCGCCTGAGCATGCTCAGAAATGCAGATCTTCACATGAGCATGCTCAGGAGCCTGACCATCCCTACAAGCACTTCCCTGTCTGGCCACGAAGAGGTCACCTAGGGAAACTGTCTTGCTATCTTTGTTTGGCAAGATCATTGCTTTGTGCTTAGCTACAGCTTTTACCATACTTGGTGCAAGCAATACACTTTCCATGTTTGAAAATCTTCTGGTTGCAGTCATTGACTTTGCTTTCACCAAGAGGAGAATCCATTGAGTTCTATGACACTATCCAGATAGTTTAACTGGAATCACCTCACCCCAGAAGCTGCCTCTTAGGAATTACCCATTTGCGGACGCGCACCCTGCCCCAGATTGATTGACTCACACTTACTCTTGCTGCAGTCTGAGTTGAGTCCAGTCCTTCTCTGCCCTGTTGCAAGACGCCATCACAGTGGCCCCCGCAACTATCCCCCAGGCCTTTGGTGAAGTCAGCTTCACACTTGTTATCAGTGTTCGAATGACTGTTTCATTAACAGTTCCCTTGTCCTTGATGGGACACAGGATGTGCTACTCTGAAATATGACTGTGAGACACCAGAACACGTTATTTTAAACTGCGACCTTGGGAGACTAAAGTGTGCTACCTCAGAATACTCATTTTGGGCATAAAGGTTACTTTGAGATGGGTATCTTGAAAATATGCAGACGCAAGAGGAGCAGCCCTGGAAAGTCATCTATTTATAACAGAAATTTACTTCTATAATGGGAATCTCAGTTGAGAGAATGACCCCTCTGCCTCAGGAACAGGAAGATGATTAAATCCTATCAGTGGAGAAGACACCAATTCAGATTTGCAGGACAATCCTAACCATTGCTTCAGGTGTCTTTCTGGTCATCTTATCCTAGTCAAGCTTTCTTTATACTCTTCTTTTTTCATTCGGCAAACAGTGAAGTTGGAAAATAAAAGTCTAAGACAATTCTTGAGATTTACTAAATTTTCTGGGTTATCCGTAAGTATACAGGAGGTATACATGTTAAACAGCTTCTGCTTTTCTCTTTTTAATTTTTGTTTCAAAGAGTTTTAGCTAGAAATTTATAAAGCATGAAGAAGAAATTTATTTGTCCTCCTTTATGTTTTTCCAGGTTCTAGAATCTACCTATGTTCTTGGTTGTCCTTCCATTCACCTGGATAATCCAGGATAACTTGCTCATCTAGTATTTAGCTGATCAGCAGCATTAATCCCATCAACAGCTTCACACATTTACCATTTAACCTAACTATACACAAATCCTGGTTATATTAACATGTGGGCATTGAAGGGGAGCAAAATACACCACCCCAAATGCGCATGAGGATTGTGTGGGATGGAAGACGAAGT
Organism: Dasyprocta punctata; assembly: GCA_004363535.1. Taxonomy (NCBI): domain Eukaryota; kingdom Metazoa; phylum Chordata; class Mammalia; order Rodentia; family Dasyproctidae; genus Dasyprocta; species Dasyprocta punctata. The sequence continues at coordinate 157,957 of RJWM01000418.1, read as the reverse complement.
CTCCGCTCACCTCAGTTTGCCTAAAGCAGGTCATAAATTCACAAATGCCCATCCATCCCACCAGGAAGGACAGATGCTAATCATATGGACCAGCTCTGGATCCTTTTCCCCAGAAGAATCTGTGCAACTCACCTTGCTAACTTCTGGCTGCAATTCGTTCTCTTGTGCATTCACATTCTTGCAGTTTGCCTCCCTTTTCCTTGGTATTGTGTCTTTCTAAGATGCTGTAGAAATCTAAATTCTAACCTTCTCTCGGAGTCACTCACCACTGAGTTTTCCTGTGTATGTGCACGATGCATAGGTTACAGACTTCTGTTTGCCCCTACAGAGAAACACATTCAAGACCATTTCAGCATTTCCAAGAGCATCTGCAGAGAATGTGGACCTGTTTGATGTAATTCTTGGTTGACATTCTGACCTTCATTCATTGGGTTTAGCCAACAGTGTGAAATCAGAGTTCATAGCACATAGACTGCTCCTTAGCAGGCCCGAATATCCCCAGGAAACATTCTCCAGAGCTTCTTTCTCACAGTTAATGGCTTTATTAAACGTCAAGAAATCTCTCTAGAGAGGAAATTAAGATAGATGTGAGGCATTCTCAGAGAAGTCTGGCCATCCTCTCTGTATTAAAATACTCTTTTGCAGAGGAGAGATATTGGGATTTTAGACCCTTGATAAATATCTCACAGAAGGACAAGTGTAAAGGGACCTGAGTTCCTGTGACGTTCACTCTCCCCATCGCGCACTGACGCAATCCTCTAACAGTGTTGAAGCTGGCACCTGCCTGGATGTCTGTGAGCGCTTCTGATCACTGTACTTTGTCTGTCTTCAGGAGAAGATGAAATATTGCATCCTGCCAATCGCTAGCCGGTGCTCGAAAGGAGAAAGACCATTAGAACCGGGTGAAAGAGAATGGGAAGAGCAAAAGGAGGGATGAACTCCAATAAAAAAATCACTTTTCAAAATATCTTTATTTCCTTTGTGTTTTTTGTACTTACCTCACCCTTCTCACCTTACACACACACACACACACACACACACCCTCTCAGTTCCCCGCTGTCACTTACCTCCTCTTCTCGTCTTCACTCCCACCATCTATTTGGAGAAAAAGATCTGGGGGAGAAAGATAAAATCCTGCTATAAAAATGATCAAATTTCTGTCTGATTGGGAGGTGTCACAGCAGGCTTTGATCTTCATATCTTGAATCACAAAAGCTCCACAGGGACATTTGTGTCAGCTGAGCTGCCTTGGTGAGACCACAAAGCAAATGTCTCTTGTTTCTTATCTGCTGCAGCGCCTGCAGATGGGCATCTTCTAACAGTGCCAAAGGAAGAAGGAGGTTTTGACTGGTGCCTGCGACTGGTTGGAGTTGGTAGGTGGATTTGAGGGAATCTGGAAATGATGTGAATTCTTCCTAAATGAAACCAGCTGATGGAGAAAGAGGGAAGGATGCAATCTAGTATCTGGTAAGTTACCATCAGCATCAAATTGGATTTGTTAAACATTCCACCAACCCTCACAATGTTGTTTTTGGCCTCATATATATCTCTTCAGGAAAACATTTAATCTATGACCAAATTTAGAAACTACTGCTAGAAATGATAACAGCTCATCTGTTGAATAATGTTCATAGATTTCCTGGAAGATGATCATAGGAAGCATTCCGTTTTATCATCTATTTCTACAAGCAGAGCTCATTTCCCTAGTCCCTGCAAAGAAAAGCAAACTCTTTACAATCCCTTTTCATTTTTTAATATTCATACCCACTTTTTAAAAAATCACATTTACTTATTAACTTTATAATGATTCTTAATCATCAAAACTTGCCAGAGATTTTAAAGAAAATGAGGGTGAAAAAATTCAGTCGATGTATTCACCCATCGCTGGTTTGCTAGCTATGTATTAAAGTAAAACCAACTCAACATACTCCACTAATTCTCCCTATCTCCTCTCATCTTCTTTAAGAATTAAATTTTTGTTCTTAAGTAACAAAAGTTAAACAAAATTCATTCAAAAGATTGTCAAATTTATTTTCTTCATTACCACCAGTCTGAGAAACATGTTAGTACGTGAAGATCACTCCATTCCTCATGCGTCGCTTCCTCCTGGAAGCCTCAGTGAAAAGGATTTTAAAAAAACATAAACACCATGACTGATAAAGACATGATTCTCAGATTCTGTGGACACCATAAATCTGTTTCATGCATTTATTTCAACTAAAATCTCCCCAACCTCCAGTAAAAGCATTGTGTTTAATAAGAGTTTCATTTACAGTGAACCATGCTCTAAACAAAGGAATTCTGGATCACCTTAAATATCAAGTATGCAGGAAAGTGAAATTGTTCGAAATTAGACTAAATCTCAGATGTAAAACTAGTTTTTTATTTATACCTAAAAGTATATTTTTTGGAACTGGAACGGACTTTGTATAGTCTAAATTCAGCTTACACAGAGAAACCATGACAATATAAAAGACAGCCTGTCAGGCGACTGACTTCGTTTGGCAAGAAGGATTAAACATTTAATGAGAAATACAATTGACCTCAACTGTGCCCCCCACCCCAGTGCTGGGGGCACAGCCTGGGGCCTCATTCATGCTAGATAAATGCTCTACACCATCTAGATCTTCACCTCAATTTTTCTTTCTTTCACTAGAAACGTAAGTGGGATGAAAACTCTGTGCCATATGAAAATTCCACACACGTCTGTTCTCTGTCTCATTTGTGTGCAGCGCTGTGAAGGATCCAGCCGTACAGAGGTGAGCAAGACCACCAAGGTCTCTGCCTTCCCCAAGCCTGGTGCTCAGCAGTAAGGACACGCAACCAACCAATAGCAAGCGCACAAGAGGGCACCAAAGGCAGTATGGAATTGCAGCTCCCTGTGTCTCAGACAGTTCAACTCCTAATCTGGTTCCAGCTTTGACAAGACTAATTTTGAGTAGGGTGCAAAAGTCTGTGAATCTAAGTTCACCCGTATCTAAACCATACGAGTTCCTATTAGTGTCCTTACAATGCTAAGTGAGGTTTGAATACGTTAGTGCTACAAGGCCTCGCACACATAGTACAACTCAAACGGGTAAATAGTGATTAACCTTACAAGGCTGTTCTCCTATTATGAGCTTTACATTAAGATTTCTGTTAGGAATTGTACACTATCCAGGAAAACTACTTTCTTAGAATGCTTAGTAACACACATACGTTATCTAGCCAAGTGATTTATAGATGCTAGCTGTGTCTTTACTACTATATTCCTATTCCAACCTTAATATAATATAGAATGAAAGACAAGAAAAGGATTCAGTGGTTTATTACTTTCAATTTCCAAGAAATAAGTGAACCAGATAATGAAGAATCACCCATCTTAGGGAGCATTCAAACCTTCTCTTGGGTTCTGCTTCTTGGAAACCCCAAAGTAAGATAATGAACATTTTTTCTCTTCTTTTATTAACTTATCCATTATGTGTGTTCTAAAGTGGCATGAATCCCAGGAATACCAGATGTCGTGTTTAAAGGAACCAGCCACTATAACTAACATTACTGTACCAGTGCAAATGACAGCCAGCTCGGCTGGACGGAGAGCCTCCTGGAGAGGTGACTCGCACTGTGACATCGCTAACCGAATCAGCGGTGAGCCCCTCGATGGTCTCAGAGAAGAAAGACCGATTAGGAGAGGAGGCCTAGGGGAGGAGGCAGGGCACAGAAGCATGGCCTGCAGTCAGTCTGGTCGCTGGCCCTTTCCTCTCTGGCTGTCCCCTTGCTGTCCGCTTCCATGATACTACGAGTTCGGCTGCTTCCCGTCATCCTGGCATCCTGCCCATGGACCAGTGTGTGCACCCAGAGCCAACTGACTGGCATCTGAGATCCCTTAAGCTGTGTATGTCATGTATTCTTGTCCTAGCAATGGGAAAGTGATACAAGCTTTTACTTACTGTCAGAAATAATCCTTAAGAACCTTAAGTTCCTACTCTTATGATGGAGGCTACAAATAATGAAATAAAATATGTGTCTTTGGCTTCCAACTGTCTCAATTAGCCCTTAACAGCCAGTGAGGAGACTCCCATTTCATCTTCAACCCGTGGATCAAAACTGAAATGACGGGGATCAATGTCATGTCACTGGGAGAGGAGAAATCAAACCCAAGTTTCCCCCAGATACCTTCTTAAGGTTTGAATATCAACTCTATGAGAACAAATAATTTAGAATTAAGTCAATTTCATTAGCTTCACTTATATTTCACATACAGTAAGTGGTCACAGTTATCTTTATGACTTTGTGTATGTGATAGCACATTATAACCAAAAATTAGAACTAATATCCACTCACAGCAGGATCAAAGGAATTTGCCTATATTATTCTGACTCATAAACTTTATAAGCTAAACACTTAGCACAAATACGTTCATAGTCTTTTTATTGATATAACTGTTCAAGTATAGTTCATCTGCATATTTGAAGATATGCAATTTTCTTTTTCATTGGATTAGACTGTCAGATCCAGTAAGCTTTGTTTTGCAGACAGAAGAGAATTCAAAATCCATGCAAGGGAAATTAGATGGGACAGAGGAAACCCTTCAAGTTGAAAGCAGAAACCTATAGCCATTCCAGGGAGAAACAGAACCAGAGCTGAAAATGTAAGCCTGGAGGAATTGTGAGTGAATCAACTATGCCTGTTAAACTAGAAGGAAAGAAATGGGCAATTTTTCACCATATACTCAACTAATCATTTGTGGAAATTATGCTATTTTAATTTATTTTCAGTTTTGGCTAAATATGATGATGGTTTTTATTTAAAACTGTGCCTAAAAATATGAATTGTTTCAATTCTCTGTCCCAACAATATAATGATGGTTCTTTTTTAATTATTCCTTTGGTTTAAAATTGTTTTAGACAAAAGTTCAGTGTAATATTTCCTTTCCTTGGCAACTCATCACTCTACGGACAATACCTCATTTCTCGATCTCATTTTGTTGGCTCCACATCTGTACTCACACAGGCTAGGTTCACTCTCCAACTCATTGGAGATTGATGCTATTTTCATAGCGTTTGTTGTCTCTCCGAGTAGGCAGGGTTAGTACTTACCCTGGCTGATGGTTCTCAGCCCATCTTGGTGACTGCACATGAATGGCTTACCATAATTAGTGGTTGGGAAAAAAGATAGTGAAATAGTTGATGAAAAGTGTGGCATTAACAAAAGTTGGAGAAAAGATGGGTAATCTTTGAAATTCAAAATCAATATTTAGTACCAAATAATTCTGTATTTTTATGGTAGGATAAAAATGTAATTTAAGAAGTTGGCACACATAAGGTCTTGGCATTGGAAGGAATCATGGGTGGGCTTAGGATGACCAGTAGGCCCTGATAGCAAGTGAGAAATTGGAGAAGTGGGGAAACACTTGAAGAAGGAAAGGTTCAGAAAGGAGGAGGATATAAAGCCAAATATCCTCTACATCGCGGCATGTCCCAGGCATTTTCTGCCCATTGCCTTCCAGATGTTGACCCAGAGAAGTTAGAGACCTCAAGACCCAACAGACTTCCCAAGCTTCCTGATCCTGGAAGGGTGAGGTCTGACACAAAAAGAGGAAGGAGCCAGCAAACGTCAGGGGCAGCGCAGTGGTCCCCGAGCGGAGCCTCACACCTGCAGCGCTCTGCAAGGCCCCGGGCTGCAGGGCTGTGCGGGCCTCTCCCACGTGTTTTCATTCTTCTATCATCGTGTTCCAGCCTGAAACTTCATCCGCTACATAAGCTAAGCTTTCCTCACCTCTGAGACACATTTCTTGCTATGGATTTGATGCTTACGATGACTGAAAGAAAAATTATAAAGGCCAACTCAGTCACAGGCAAGAAACAATGTTTTAGGGTAATGAAAAGCAATAATCACTAGGAAGTTACACGTTTCTCTGTAAGACTTTATCACTTATCCAAATGCATGTGCTTGAGAATTAAGCAAAAATGCACGTTAACTATTTCATGTTTTCTCACCTAGGGGAGTTCCGGCATGATTTTATTTATTGCTATATGGTAATGTAGTTCTGAAAATATAGCTTATAAGACAAGGAAAATGAGTAATTTGTATATTTGGACTTTCTGGCATTTAATGATTTTATACCCTAACTTTCATGTATATATGTATATGTTTATATAACATGTATATAATACATATAATATGCATAAAATTATTAAAACTCGTAGCAACACTACAAGTAATACTATTGTAGCATATACTAATGGAAGTTTGTGCATCCCTTTATAGCCTACTGATAGTTAACTCTTTCATTAGTTCTTATTGCTTCTGACATACTTAGATAATTGCGTAAACTGAGGTGCCTCAAACATTCCAATATTGTTTAGCTGATAAAGAGATTTTACTAACCAGTTTTACTAGCATAAATGCAGTAAGAGCAGAACAACAAAGTATTTTAGAATTTTACTGGTTATTATGGACATAGTAAAGATAAAGAAATCATTAACATTTTGGCAAATCAAATAGTTTTAACAATTATGACTGCTAATTTGATCAGAAATGCACATGCAGACTTTAAGTCTAGCAGTTAATGTGTAATGATAACTGTAAAACCAACGCCCAAAACAAATGGACCAGTGTGTCAGAGCACATGATTAAAATAATGCAAAAGGCTTGGATATAGCTGAGTGGAAGACTTTCTGCCCTGTAGTGCAAGACCTTGGATTCATGTTCATTTTGCCCCATGCTCACAGTGGATACATACTAATTGGCCCATGAAATGTGTATCAATATGCATATGGAAAAACAGAGCAAACTATTTTAAAGGGCTGAATATTTGCACTACTAAATGGCAGGTGCTTTTCTAAGGACTGCAGTAACAATTATTACTTTGATCTAAATATAGTCTTCTATATTTAGAAAAACTAGTTAAATAACTTGGCCAAGTTTGCAGAACCAGGGTCTGGGTAAGGAATACAGTGCTTCCTTAGCAAAGATACAGGCAGAAGAACAGTGGCAATCACAGTGCTTAATTTATCAATAGTTATTAAAATGTTATTGAAAAGAAAAATCATAGATGAATAGATGTGGAATCATGAGAGGTATCCATTTCTACCCACTGACTCCCCCCACAGAAAGGACTTTGTACGCGTGAGACGTAAAGGACAGTTTACAGCTTGTCAGGCAAAACTGGTTTTCAGCGTAAGATCTCTTCCTTGCAACCTACAGAAAAATAAAATCCAAAGATTAGGTCAGAATATAAACATAAAACTGAAAATGATTCTGAAAGAAGGGGAAACACCTTTGTGACATTTAAAGGAGAATTTTTTTAGTTAAACCTTAAGAAAAAATGTGCTAATTAAAAATGTAAAACTTCTCAAGGAAAAATAAACATCATTAACCCACTGAAAAAAATAAGCCACATACTAGAAAGATTGCTACAGTACATATAAACAAGAAAAGGTAGTTATATAAAATATATTGAACACCTTGAGTACATAAGGAAAACATCATAGGTAACTAGACAAATCATTGAAAAAGAGAGTCATGGTACACAAATGAAATTTCTAGTATTCTCTGAAAAAAGTATTAATTTCATTGACATAGAAATGCAAATAATTGAATAACAAAACACACTTACTTCCCAAATACAGGCACAGTTGAATAAATCTGATCATACTTTGACACATGTAGAAAAAATAAGATTGCACATTGTTTGGGAGACTGTAAAATTGGTAAAATAACTTTAGATGACAATTTTGTAATACTCAGGAGAAGGTGACTTTCACATACGCAAAATCAGCTGTCCTTTAGATTAATTGTAGACTCTAGAGAAAACCTTCACATGCTCACTGGTTTACAGTCAAGAGACACTTTGTGACAGTGTTTGAAACAGTGGAAATGTAAAAACAACTGTCACTTAGAAGACGAATATCTAACAACTTGGTTTATCCATAGAGTGGCAGATTGCACAACAGTTAAAATCAGTGAAATGAGCTTATGTTTACATACATAAATATGAAGTATAATAGGAAAAATAAAGTTGAACATTTATATAAACAGATAATAAAATGTGTATATACATTTTAAACATATTGCACTATATATTAGTTATAGAGATATATGTATTTACTAGAATGAAACTGTGGTAGGCAAAAATATAATTTAGTATAGTGGTTAATTCTATGGTGTAATAGGTAGTGAAAATAATATGAGGCTTTAACTGTATGTTTTGCTTAAAAGAAAAAAAGAAAAATGGTACAGATAGATACAGAAAGACAGTTCACATACAGGAGAGAGAAATGGAACAAATTGTTGACAAGCGTTCAGTCTCAGTGAAGGATCCATAAACATGTTTGATATTATTTTCTACATTTCTGACATTCTTGAAATGTTTCAGTACTTGTAAAAATATGTGAAAGGTTTACATCAATATACTCCAGAATAATGTAAAATAAGCAAGAAAACATGTAAACTTACATGTGCATGCATGTGTAGAAAAAAGTGCAGTAGTAGCATATATTCTATGGTGCTGATTACTTAATATGTACCTTAGAAATAAAGAGTTTGTAGATCATTTTGATATAAGTTTAATGAAAAGTGATAATATGATCTCATAGCAATTACAAAGTGTGATAGTTTTAATACACGTAATTTTTGCTGTCATTTCTATGATATGCCTGGGTGAGTTTTTTTTTTTTTTGAAAATCGCATAAGGAAAAATAAAATCTCAAAACAAGGTAATAGGAGACTAACAATGGTTAATATATTGCCTTTTGTTATCTTCAAAGTAGTTGCTCAGATTATAAGATTATAGACACGAAAAACTGCTCAATGTAAGCACAAACCATTCCTTTCTATGAACTAATAGAGATTAGTAGTATAATTATCTTGTCATATATATATAAATATTCATATATTCCTTTTTTTCTTTTCTCCTTTCCCCCATACCAGTTGTTTTTTTCCTTTTGAGCAGTTTCTTCACCTTTCACTTTCACATTATCTACTGTACACTTAAAAAAAGTAAAAAGAAAATTCTATGTATATAATGAGCATATTGCTAAAACCAAAATAGGAATCTGCACAACTATATTTAAGGTAAATTAATAAAAATGCACTGCACCTTATTGAAATTTGCTGAATTTGTAATAATTTAAAATGTACTGAAACATTCAAAGAAAGTATCTATTTAAATATTGAGAAAAGAGTAATACATTATAAAAATCTATAGATGAAAAAGAGAGAAGAGAGACCAAAATGGTAGAAGGAGAAGGGGTGAATTTATTTGGAAATATGCTGGATGATATTTTTTTAAAGTAGTTCTGATGTATCAAGAGTCGCTAGCAGTGAGTGAAACACTTGGTGGTCTCCCAACAATGAAAAACAGAATTCCAAGAGATACGCATCCCTGAAAACCAAAGGAGCAGCTGAAGTCATCCCAGACCCCAGCTGACCTGGCGTGGACAGGAGGCAGCTGCAGGTAGGAGGTCCCGCAGGCCGCAAGTGGAGTGGGTTCTGTGCCTCCCGTCCCAGCGCGATTAAACGTGGAATACGTAAAAAGTGGCACCCTTAGTGAGGAAACCAAACAAGAAATGAAAATGTGGACTTCAGGGAAACTTGCTTCTCCAGCTCCGAATTCTGGATATCTCAGAAAAAAAGAAAAAATTTTGACCTTAAACAAGTCATACCATGTGTGAGTTCAAATGGAAAATGTAATTTTAATGCAAAATAGCCCTGGGTTAGAACCATGTCCCATACAGACACCTGGAAGAAGTTGTCCCAAACTCCTTCTTAAGGAAGTACTGTAAAGCCCCACGAAAGAACATGAATATTATCTCTGCCTGGAATAAAAATATTTTAAATTCTGGAAAAACTAAGTAAAAGATACCAGTTTAGAAGGTATAAAAATATGGATGCTAAAAATGAGACAAGGTGTAAGAGGCTACTAAAATGATAGAACAGACTTGAAAAAGATCATTTTATAAATAAAAATATGACTGAGATAAAAAATTGTATATATTTATTGACTTTAAAATGAAGTGAGTAACTCACTAAGGATACCTGAAAATTTCCGTGAACGCAGCCCATAAAAATGAAAAAGGAGGAATTTTAGAAGGAAGGTGTGATGACACGGATGACAGACTTAGAATGTCTAACACACATCGAACTGGACTTCAAAAGGAGGAAGCAAGATCATTAGAGAGAGAAGACAGATTCAAAAAGACAGCTGCTGAATAATTTTTGAAATGCAAATCCAGGGACCTAATCAACTTCTTATTTGTTAGCCTTACAGAGAGACCACATAGCATCAAAGCTTCTAAAGGCCTCCTACATCTCAGTGCATCCTGGAAGAAAAATTTTCCACAGAGAACTGGCAGTGAGATGGATAGAGGGTGTCTTATCACTGACAGCTAAGACCAGAATGAGGGAATAGTCTCTTCAAAATGCAGAGGAAAAAAAAAATACACGCCTCTAAGTCTACAACTTTTGCTCAGCACACTCAAGAGTGTGAACAGAATACACTGTCTCTCAAACAGCAATGGAATTTGCCAGCGACGAATCCTCACAAGAAACTTTTAGAGAAAATACACCAAGAAAAAGCAAAATGGCTGCAGAGGGAGAATGTTAATGCGGGCAGGGTAAGTAGAAACGCAGACATTAAGAATACGTGCAAATCATTTAAAAATATATAGCTGGTGTGAGGCAGTACGATGATGTCTAATCTGTGACATCAAAGTTATACGACTGGATTTTTCAACAAGGCTGAGTAGAGGAGGAGCCATGTTGGAGCTACTTGAAAATCAACCAAAAACACAGGTCACTGGAAGAAAGGCAGGGACGTGCATCCTGAAGCCAAAATCAGTCTGAAATCAGAGACTTGTCGGTCAGACAAAACACAGGCATAGGTCTTAATCGAACGGCAAAGAACCCCGCAGGGCTGCCGTGGGACAGCGAGGCGCGGAGCGGTGACCGCGGCCGGGGGAGGTCTCCAGAGAGCCTGATGGGCCGAAGCAGAGCGGCTGGCTCAGGCCGCGCGGGACAGACGCGGGGCGCGAGGCCGCTGGCCTCTCTGCCTTTCCCCAGACAGGGGACGCGGCAGTCTGGCAGCAAGCTTCCCTGGCACGTACGGGCGAGAGAGCGGGAGCTGCTCCTCCCAGCAGGCGGCCTGCCAGGTTGTTTTTGCTTTATTTATTTATTTTTTTTGGTTGTGTGCCAGACCGGCTAACTGGAACCTGTGGAGACGACAAGGTCAGGGACTGCAGGCACTGGGCCAGCGAGGGCCTGAGTGGCACAGCGTGACCCCTGGGTTCCCCTGACCGGGGGCTTGGGCCACGTGGGATTTAAGCAGCCTTAGCTGCACCCCAGCAAGGAGGGGGAGTTGGGAGCCTGGAGGGGGACCTGGCAGCCTTGGGCTGTCTCCAAGGTGGCGCAGGAGCAGAGAGTCAGCCCACAGCATCCGCTCCGGCCACCAGCAGCGTGAAAGGACGGGGCTGCCTGTGAAATGGAGTGGGGGGCCGTGCAAGGGCCGGGAGGAGCCGGCTAAACTCAGGGCTCAGAGCAGCCCTGGTTGTCTCAGATGCCACAGCAGCCATGAAAGCACCGCAGGGACAAACGGGGAAAAGAGGCAGAGGAGCAGGTGGGCTGCCCAGGGACACACAGGAAGTTACTGGCTGAAGACTGCCCCCAGCCCCGCAGCTGGAGGCTGAGATCAGCCCCACGCCCAGCACTAATCCTTCCACAGGCTTGGCAGGAAGGCAGGTAGTCTTCCAGGAAAAAGAATAGGTCACAATTAGGCTCCCAAAATAATGCAAGCAATTTTGTGCAATGTGAGCAATGTGAGGCCTTACAACACCTGACTTCAGGCTGTACTGCAAAGCGTAGTGACGGAAACAGCGCGGTACCGGGACGGAAACGGATACGTGGGCAACGGGGCAGAACTGAGGATGCAGAAACTTCCCCAGACCCATCCAGCTATTTGACCTTTGACAAGGGGGCTGAAAGCATGTGTTGGAGGAAAGATATTCAACAAGTGGTGCTGGGAAGATAGGTTGTCTGTTTGTAGAAGAATGAATTGGAACTCATCATGTACTACATTAAAATCTCTCATCATGTACTACATTAAAATCCAAATGGATCAAAAATCTAAACATTAAAATTGAAACATTGAACCCACTGGAAGATAAAATAGTTAAACCACTTGAAGACGTAGGTGTCGAAAAGGATTTTTGAAAGAGAACCTCAATTGCACAGGAACTAACAGCAGGAATCAACAAAAGGTATTATGTCAGGATAAAAAGCATCTGCACAGCAAAGAATCAAGGAGTGGAATGAAGAAACAATCTACAAAATAGGAAAAAAGTGCCAGCTACTCTTCAGACAGAGGACTAGCATCTACAAAATATAAATAACTTTAAAAAAATTAAACCACCTAAAATTATGGGCAAGCCAAATGAACAAACATTTTACAGAGGAAGAAATAAAAACGGTCAAAAAATATGAAAAAATGTTCAATATCTCTGGCCATTAAAGAAATGCAAGTTAAAAAATGCTAAGATTCTATCTTACTCCAGGAAGAACAGCAATCATTAAAAAATCAAACAATAAAAAATGCTGGTGTGGCTGTGGTGAAAAAGGAACCCTTCACCACTGTTGGTGGGAATGCGAATTGGTTCAACCATTATAGAAACCAGGATGGAAAGTTCTCAAAGAACTGAAATTAGCAATTCTATATGACTCTACTATTCCCCTTCTAGGTATCTTCCCCACACAGCTTAAGACAGCATACTGCAGCTATACAAGCATACCAATGTTTATGGCAGCACAGTTTGTAGTAGTTAAATGTTGGAAGCAGCCTGCATGCCCACTGACAGACATTTGGATTAAAAACATGTAGTATCAATATATAATGCAACGCTACTCAGCTATAAAGAATAACAAATTTCAGACATTTGCAGGAAAATGGGTGTACCTGGAAAATAAAATGTTGCATGAAATAAACCAGATATACAAGCTTAAATACCATACAGTAGCTCTCATTTGAGTGAGGCAAAGTACAAATGAAGAGAATAATGAAGGATGGGTAGAAGGGTCCGGGGGACTAGGGAACCAGTGTGAAGGGTGAGGGAGAGGGGAAGGGCAGATAAGTAGAATCATGATATCCCCTGTGCAGGAATCTAGTAATCTCAGTGAATGTAAATAGTATAGATTATAACACAAGCTAAAATCAATAATAACAATAAGAATGAAAATTGGGATGTGGAATTAGAGGAGCAGGGGGAGAAAAGGGGAAGGGGATTAAAATGGAAACAAGCTGTAGTTTGCACACGCACCCACCCCACTGTACTGCAAACACATACTAACAAATCCTTTACATCCTCATCAGTGAAAATAAATCTCAGCCAGATGACACTGCAGATCACCTGGAAAAACATGAGCTAGTTATCAGTGACATGCTTCTAGTTTCCTCCTTAACTGCAGAAAATGTTAGATACATACCCTATGCTGTAAAACACAAATAAATTGCAAAAATGTAAAAGATTTGAATATGCGAAATACACTTTTAAACTTTAAGAAAAATACAAAGATAAAAGAAAATAACTTTAAAATTTATGCAAAAACATGAGAAGTAAAATTTTATAGTTAGAAAAAGACTAGACACAAAACCAAGCAGATGTCTTGCAAAGAAGTTCAAGATAAGTAATTGTCAGTTGAAACAAGTAATGTAATTTAAATGTAATATATTGCATATTATTACAACCAACTTTTATTTAAAAAATCTGACAATCCCAAGAGCTTTTCACTAGTGGGTATATGAAATGATGGAGTAGGAAGCTACTCTGAGTTTCTCGTTGAATTGAACGCTGTGCTCAGAGAAATCAGTTTGTGGTTCCTTACACACCATGAAGGAGGCTGAGCGTGTGCACTGAAAGGCATCTGAAGTTTGAAGAGTGAAAATCGAACAGGCATCTATGCCTCCACTAGCTGAAAAAATGGACAAATAAATTACAGTGTAATCATACAAAAACGGACTGTAAAAGTTTAGATGTAAGATGTCTCCCTAAAGTCTTACTTTCCGAGATAGGGCCTGACTGAAAGGGAGAGGTCTCCGGGACTGGAACTTGGAATGGTGTGTTCTCATCCAGGGTCCTCTCTTCTCCCTCTGCTTCCCGGCCTCCACGTGATGAACAGCTTCCCTTAGCCATGCAGTTCTGCCATGCCATTCTGTGTTGGAGCCTCATAACAACGACCTGAACCCACTGAAACTGTAAGTGAAAATAAACTTTTCCCCCTTAGGTTACAGGTGTGGGGTATTTTGTCTGGGTGACCAGAAGGCTGACTATTCCACAGACCATTGTAATACAATGGAAAGGAAGTAGACCCCAGCTTCAATAAGGTTAACTTCCCCAAATATGATATGGAACTGATTTTTTTTAAGAGTAAGCAAAATAAAGGGAAAACAACTCATGCTTGAAATTTTAAAATTTCAAGACAGGAAAAATAAAACAATTATAGAAAATAAATATGTAATTAGAAGTAAAATGATAATGCACAAAAAAATCAGGACATATTTGTTTCCCCTGAAGTTTTTGTAAATGTGTATCATCAGGACTTCAAAAATAATGATAAAAAAAGATAAAGAGGATAATAAAAAGGATAAGATTCTATTTCTAAACTGTAGTGGGAAATCCATGGTTATTTGTTCTTTTTCTTGAAATCCTATCTCTATTATGCATATTCTTTTATCATTTCATATATGAAAATTTTCTGAATTAATGAATTATAATAAATAAATGGAAATATTTTACAAAAATATGTAGCAAATCACCATTTAAGAATTTAGTGTTTAGGAATATATATATAGCATACATTAATATATATAAATATAATATATATTAATAATAAATATATATTAAACATTAATGAGTTTAAATTGGTTTATTAAAAATAGTGTTTGGATATTACTATATAATATATAAATTGTAAAAATATTGATGGTACATTGAATAATATAACACATAGAAATATCTCAGTTAGATGTCTATCTGCAATATATCAAAATCAGTTTTCTCTCCTAACTTTTGATGGTCTGTCGAGGAATCAAGGTGAAATTGGCAACTATGTTCACTTTCCAAATGAAGAGACCGAGTGCTTCCTATGGAGGTCATTGACCACAACACTGAAAACACTCTATCCATATCAGCATGGGACAGATGACTTCAACCGATGATGCCAGTCATGAAAGGAACTGGGCTAGAGTTGATTACTGGCTGGCCTTTCCATACCCAGTCAGAGGCTTATAAAACAACAGCGGTCTGGGACAGAAAATGGTAGGAAGTAAGTAGGAATTAAGATTCAATGTCTTGATAGGAGGAGTCATTGCCTGACAGGGCTCCATGAACATTGCAGGCCAATGCACCTTTCAGCCGGGGAAGCTGGGGCTGGACTGGAGCCAAAAGGCACAGTTGTCTGGGCCCTTGTTGTTATTCTGCTGTTCAGCTCCCGTGCTGAAGCTCCTAGAGGCCCCCACCCAGCATTCGTGCTTCTGTTCTGAGGATGAGATCTTTGGTCCATTTCAAGATACAAAGATCAACTAGAAAACCAGCGCAAACACTTACTATGGTACAACACTGCAGGCGTATAAAACATTATGTGCATATTGTCTTCTAATATTTTATTAACCAGGTGGGTGGGTGTATTCTAATAAACTAGACACTGTGCAATCAGGACTTCTTCAAAAAGAGCTACATGTGGAAATCCTCAGTTTCTTTTCTGTAAATGCTTTCAATACAGATTGAAGACGGGTTACCTGCAGCTAGCAAGTCTAGTCCTCTTCCAGATACAGTACTGGTATCATTTTAGTTCACAGAATTACAGATCACATTAGAAATAATAACTGTATTAGGCTGTGGAAAGCAAATTATTGTATGAAATTTCACAATTCGTGCATTTGTGTTTGACCTTCAATGGGTTCTCCAAAGCACCATTATCTCTAATGAAAGTGACATTTTGGTGTCACACAAGAACAACCTTTGGGATCCTACTGCCTGGGCTCGTGAGAACTAGTGGAATCACTTGAAACACAAATAAATTGAATGTGTTATTACATGTGAAATATAAAATAAAGAAAACCTTTAATGGTTTGGGAATATAATCATCATCATGAACTTCTTGTAGCTGAGACACAGTAACTGACACAATTTAAAAAAAAGAAAGTCTTCCTTTGGCTCACATTTGTTTTAGTTTGAGGTTGTTGGATCCAAAGTAGAACGACAGCTGCTCCTGTCCTAACACCAAGGAAGCAGAGAGCAAAGGGAGGGGTCAAGGAGGGAGGTGCCCCCCAGCGGCCCCCTCTTCCAGCCGAGTCCACCCCCAGCGTCACAGTTGTCTACTGCGCCTCCACACATCAGTCACCCTTTAAAAGCTTCCCCTGTGAGTGCATGAAGCTTTGTGGGTCCATTTAGATTTTTTAAAACAACCGTAATTATTTTAGCAAATACTTTAAACTATTTAACCAGCTCAATCTTTAAATGGCTTTTTGGATGCAAGGAGGATATCAATCTTAATAAAAAGAACAGCACTTAATGCACTATTATTTTTTTAACAGCAAAGATTTTCCAGATACTCTTTGGTCCCATATATGCATTATCTAAATTATGAACCGGAATGGTGCATCTGTTCTGTTTGCATAATTTTGTCTTTTTCAGGTGTCATATTGTATGTAATCTTCCAACTGGGTTCTTTCACTCAGTAATAGGTATTGAAGTCTCCTTCATGTCTTTTTTTGGCTTGATAGGTCATTTTGTTTTAGCACTAAATAATATCCTGTTGCTTGAAAAGACCACGTTTTATTTTTTAATTTCAATTCCTAAAAGATATCTTGGTTTTATTCAAGTTTCAGAAAATGGTAAGAAAAATGCCATAAATGTTCATGCAAAGTGTATTGGTTAGAGTTCTCTGGAGTAAAATTGGTTATATATACAATCAATTATACATGTTTTTTTTAAATTACAGGGATATATTAGATAGGCTTATGAGATCAAAAGTCCGTAATAACTGTCTGCACATCGGAGAACCAGTGGACCCAGTAGCTGCCCAGCCCCAGAAGGTAGAGGCCTCAGAAAAAGAGGAATCAAGTGTTCAGTGCTGATTGCTGACTGAAGACCTGGCAGCTTCCTGGAGGGCCGTTCGTGTAAGTCCATCTTGACTGGAGAAGCTGGATTGTGATATTCAGGGGAGACAGCAGCAAAAGCCTGCGGCTTCTCAAGCAGAGTGGAATTTGGCAGATACAGAGCAGCTTCCTCCTTCTTCCCTTTCATTCCATCCGGGCTTCGGCTGGTGCCACACAGTCACAGGGAGGTTCTTTCCCTTTTGGTTCGGTGGCCTACGTGCTAATGATCTCTGAAAACTTCTACAGACACACATTGAAATGTAGTTTGCTAATCCAGGCAAACTAAAAAATCCAGATTAACAGCCACGGCAGTGTTTTGTGTGACTACAGACTTGAACTTAGTGGGTCAATATCAAGGAGTGCAATCGCTGGATCATCTGGGAAGAGTATGCTTTTCTTTTTAAGAAACTCCTCAGCTGTTTGGCATGGTAACTACACCTATTCCCATTCCGAACATCAAAGAATGACACATCCTGTTGCTCCCCACATCCTCACTGGCCTTTGCTGTTGCTAATGTTTTGGATTTGGCCATTTAATAGATATTTGACATTAAGATATTCATGCACCATTTCTACCAGTGACAATTCTTACCACTTCATTGGGAGCCATGGGTACAAATTTGTTTTTAAAACAACCAGATTTGTTCCCTAATAAAGCATGTACTAAAATCATTAAATTAGTTACAACTTTAAAGATATTTACTTAAACCTCTAATTACCCCATCAAAGGCAAATCTGCAAAGGCAAACATCTTCATATTATGTTACTTACTTTATTTGACCTTTTAATACTCAGCAACAATTGCAAAATGTAGGTTACAATTCAACCCCAAATTGAATTAAGTTATTCAGTAAAGGGATTAGTTAGTGTATTAGGACTAAAATTAAATTAAAAGACTAAATTTGGTTTCAAAAGTTGCATGGTCCTAGAGCCAAACATTATACTATATCACTGTGGTCAAGTGCAAATGTTATTTTAAAATAATTTAACTTAGAATCTGTGGAAATGAATGCTTCATAAAGAAGAATCAAAACTATAAGGATATTTTTACAAAATCACTAACTCTTCAGTTTTACACCAGATACTACAAGCAACATACCAACTAAGATATAATGAAAAAGAAGTCATTCTGCAGTTTAGATGTAGAAGCACATTATCATCATCTCTGTCACTTTCTCCTGGCTGGCAGAGAATGCTTAACATCAACAACTTAGAAAAAGAAGGGTTTACTTTTATTTTTATTTTTTTCTTTTTTAGGAGAGGTTTATTTTGTCTCCCAGTTTCAGATGTTTTAGTTCAGCTTTCTGGACCCAGGGCAGAAGTGACAGGATTGAAGGGTCTGCTGTGGAGAAAAGCTGCTCACATTCACGCAGCACAGAAGTGAAGAGAAGAGGGCGGAGTGGGGGAGTGTTCTGCCCTTCCAGGTTCTGTCCTTGGTGGCGAGCCTCTGACCAGGCCCTGTCTCCTAGCAGCACCACCAGTCTCTGAACTCCCCGCTGGGGGATCCACCAAGATGGACAGCTCCCCACGTTCGGACCTGCTTTCTCAAGCTCTGCCTCTGAGATGATGAGATTTTGAGGGTCTGTTCTTGATTCAAACCATAACAACTGTACAAGCTTTGCAGAAAGCACCAAGCATTAGAATTTTCAGGAAAAAAAGATGGAGCTGGTATCCCTCAAGATACTCCTGCTGACCAGACTAGTTCCAGTATTATGAGACTCTTATTACATTGGTATTGCAAGTAATAATGTAATTTACATACAGAGATAGGCAAATCTATGAAAGACTCTCCAGAAAATGATGCTTCCTACTCTGAAAGAAATCCCAAATGGAGACGTAGATATCTTCAAAAGAGAGTACAAAGAGAGAGGAATCTTTCCTAGTGTTGCATGAATGTCAGGATGGTATGTGTGCAGATTCAGGCAAGCCTCTTCAAGATCCTCTGGGATGCTGCACGCATGGTGCCTTTCTTGCAATTCTGTTTGGTTCAGTATTGTTAATGTGAATCATACACTTGGATAGCTACCTATTCTTGTTTGGTAATAGAAGCCTACACTTTTGATATCTTATAAAATGTGTCCTAAGTTTAAAACAAGCAGTTAGTCTTTTTTAGTCTTCAGGCTGGTCTCAAACTCACAAATACCAGCCTGAAGAAAATTATATTTTCTACTCCTTCCTTTGTCAGTAGGTTGGTCATGTTCAAATATAGAGACAGATAAGAATTAAAGATCTTGTTTCTCTAACAAAAACTGTCTTTCCTACCTCTCTTGGTGGAGGATTATTGAGATATCAAATCAAGGTATCAAGTACTTACGATATAGAAATACAGTGACATGGATCACCAATGTGAAATAAAATTTTCCAAACAAAAAAGGAATAGATGTTCAGAAACAGAAGTATCAGCAGTGTTTTTGGAAGTTATATGAGAATGATGTTTGTGATGGGTAAAAAGGGAGAAGTACAATACAGGTGGAAGCAATTACATTAGTGCCTGGAAAGGCAATTGGAAGATGCATCATGCTGTGATGGTGAGGAGAAAAGGGCAGGCTCCAGAGCCACGGTGCAGTGTGACTGGACATGCATGGAGCCTTTCAGGGGCCACCTTCCCTTGCAGAACAGAGAAGCGAGGCTTCTGCACCACTGGTCTTCCAACTTCAGGGGCTGAGGGAGGCTGTGTTCCCTGCCCATATCTGCTCTTATCTCCACATGATAGAGAGGTGTGACCCATACAAAAACGGAAGTTACCAGTTTCTAAGCTATTGGAGGAATCAATGAAAAGAAACAATTTGCTTCCAAAAGTTGACTCCATTCCTCGAGTTGCTGCCATTATAATCCTTAGATATTTCTTTTACTTCAATTAAAGGTAATGGAGAAAATAACAGTACAAATTAAGCAGAACAAGTTTATTTTTTTAACAGTTAGAAAACACAGATGAATCACAATACTCTTGCCCTCTAAAGCATGGTACCAAATTAGTTGCCAACCTCTGTCTATTTTTTAAAATATGAGCATTTCTCCACTGTCCTTTCTAATTTCTGCTACCTTTGTTTAAAATTTAGCTATACTGTTGTCTGTAACTCTGCCTTCCCTCCACTGATGTACAATCTTACTTGAAATATATAAGTGATGTTACATTCTCACACCCAAGCAATGAGGATTAATGCATACTTTTAAAACAGGTAAGTTGTTTTACCTGTTTTAGATTCAGTTTCCTCTTTATTTAGCATCCATCCCTGACTGATGAATGGCTTCCAGTTTATTCTAGGTATTCAACCCCTATACTTGATTCCTTTTGGGTCTATCTAGTTTCTGAAGTGCAAATCTGTTCTGGAAACTATCTTCGTACCTCAGTAGCCACAGGAATAGAGTTTGGTGGACATTTTTTGAATTTTCTCTTTCAAGAAGATGAGTCTGCAAATCGTTGCTGCTGTCCAGCAGTGACGGTGCCAGGGAAAGACATCTCGGAGAAGCGCTGCCGCCGCCAGGCTCCGGTTAAACCGCAGCGGGTCCCAGCCGGGGCGCTCCTTAGGAGTCGCTCAGCTCGCTCTGAAGCGGAGCCTACCCCCAGTCTGCGAGCCAAGGTCTCCCCATCTGCTTCAGGGACGCCGCAAAAACGTCCTAGGAGATTACCGTTGACAGAAGTAGGAAAAAGTCAGGGAAAAACTGGATTGAGGAGAAAATGTCTTACTCGTAGTAAGCTTTTAAGTTTGAGATGTTATTAGTATTCATCTTAACACCTATGGAAATGGAAATACACCCCTAGACGAGAGCTGAGAGCCCAAAGATCTCTTTACACTGAGAAAAATGAATCTCGTTCTGTTTATTTTCCTTTTTTAACTTTCCTTAGAGGTTGTGCTTGTAGGAACACAGAAGAATATGTTTTCCATGCCTTAGAATATTATTTTAAATTTTGCTTTTTGTATCCTGTACACAAAATAGCTACATGACTGACTGAAACTTTCCATTGTATCCTGACAAAAATGTTGTATTTAATTGATTTAGTAGATAACAAAAACGAGGCTTTAAAAATTGTTTATACAGTCTACATTTTGTTTTCTTTTTTACTCTAGTCTGTCTACAGTAACTCAAAGATTTAGCTAAATGCATAGGTTAAATAATTCAAAAGTATTTTCATGATGTGGATAGACACTGAGCAATTTGACTAATGTAATAGATTACAAACATCAGAAATATTCTTTCATAAAGTATAGTAGTGGCTTGTGGCAATCCCTTCAGATAAGTGAGAAAGTAGATTTGACCCTACCTCTAAGTCAAATGAAAACCATAAGGAACACTGGCATCTGTAACTAATTCTGCAATGCCTCATGCTGGGAACAGAATCTGAGATCAAGTTCGTGCCATCAAAGCTAAAGAGGGAGTAACAAATGAAATAAGATTCTAAAGTAACCATGTCCCAGACCACAGAGGACTTTAAGCATAATTACCAGCACCTTTTCTGATTATAAACTAGTAAACTTCAGAATTTATTGCTCAGTATTACTGTCCTGCTTAGATTATAGATTTGAATCAAATAGTTTGAAATTTATAAGTTAATAAAAATGTATGTTTATATTTTTACCTTTTCCCAAAAGTAAGATTTGAAGAACTATATTTATGTACATTTACGACCAGCATTTGAATACCTCCTTTGTATTCTCTTAAAAATATAAGAAATATTCAGCAGCATACAAAATGTGTTATGTGTGTTCAAAAATAAAATGATACCCACTCACACAAACAAAAACAATGGGAAATTCCTAAGCTAGAGAAAAATAACCAGAAAGAAGAGAGTTTTAAAAAATCAATAACATGCTGTATACATAACAAAATGAATATCAATAGAATTTTTTACAGTATACTGACTGAATTTTAGTTTCTGTAAGCTTGACACAAAGAAAGACTTAAATTTACACGGTAGAATGTTAATTCTAATATGAATCATTAATATTCCACAGAACTAGAATTAAGAGCAAAATAAAGCCAACCAGTAATGATTTATAATATTTTCCTAGAGCTAAGTTGTGCTATATTCTTGTAACTTTATGTATCTTATTGTATGGGTCATCACATTTCAGTGCAAAAGACAAAGTATCATTATTTTGAAAATTGATAAGTAAGTTAATAACTCTCAAATCATGATCATTGCTTTGTTAAAATCTACTTCGTTTAAAATACGCAGATGATTTTAGATTCATAAACACATATACAAACATGAGGGATTAAATTATATACTTTTAAAATTCAGAACGTTTATTGCTTTAGACAATTTTTGTGAGCTTTCATTAAAGATACTTTGTTTTTAAAGCTAATCAAACTAAATGTGTAGTTGTAATAGCCACAGGTCAAAACTAGGGTTTTTATGATAACGAGGGATAAGCCGTCTGAAAGGCCATGATGTAACATCAGCTGTGAAGCATAATGTATAGAATTCTCAACTCAATGTGTTCTTCTTTTGGCTTTAAATTATATCTTACTGCCAAAGTGACTAAAACTAAGAGGACACACAGTGAGCAATCAGCAAACTCGAGAAGCAATTGGCATTCTCATGGGTTGTCAGTGTCAGCTAAAACTCATCACACGGACAACTTCTCATCCACTAACTTCATTTCCAGATATGTGATCTACAGGTGTGTGTGCTTACGTGTGCCTGAAGTCATAGTACTTAAAGCATAAAGAATTGTTCATAAAGATTCACATGGGAAACAAGTAAACCAAATAATAGGAAAAATCTATAAAGTGTTATTTATTAACAATAGGGAAAATACCACAGTAGGAAATAAGAACACGCTGACATTACTTCCAACTGAATCAATGAGACTAGTGTAACAACAGGGCACAGAATCACTCAATCCCTTTAGGTGAATTTTCAAAATAGGCACTCTGCGGTCTGTAGGTCAGAAGCGAAGCCACCTTGCTCTGGAGTTTTCTATCAAACAATAGGAGGCACATGTCAGGCTGGAAGTGCCTTGTGTGGTGATGCAAGTCATGAATCCCACCCTATACAATTTCGCTGAATGCAATTTTAAGATTTGTGCCCTGTCAACACTCAAGATCGACGCTCAGAAATCAATCACCTTCCTGTACACAAACAACTCACTGACTGAAAGAGAAATTAGGGAATCCATGCCTTTCACAATAGCATCAAAGAAAATGAAATACCTAGGAATCAATTTAACAAAGGAAGTAAATGATCTCTACACTGAAAACTATGGTACTCTGCAAAAGCAGATTGAAGAGGATCTCATAAAATGGAAAGATATTCCTTATTCTTGGGTAGGAAGAGCCGATAAAATGAAAATGATCATACTTCCAAAGCTGTTATAAAGATTTAATGCAACCCAATCAAAATACCACTAGCATACCTCACAGATTTAGTGAAAACAATCCTAAAATTCATTTGGAACCGGAAGAGACCTAGAATAGCAAAAGCAATTCTGGGCAACAAAGCTACTGTGATAAAAACAGCATGGTAATACAAAAACAAACAAACCAGACCCAAAGATCAATGGAACAGATTAAAAGATGCAGAAACAGCTCCCAACACACTCAACCATCTTATGTTTGACAAAGAGGCCAAGCACCCTCATTGTAAAAAGAGAGCCTCTTTTATAAACCTTGCTGGAAAAACTTACTTTTTACGTTCCAAGGACTAAAGCTAGACCCAACTCTCCCAACATGCACTAAACAAAAATCAAAATGGGGCAAATATTTAAGTATTAAAACAGAAACACTAAATATGCTACAAGATAGAATAGGTAGAACTCTGGAAGATATAGGTGCAGGCAAAGAGCTCATGAAGAAAACTCAAACCATGCAGAAAATATTACAAAGAATCAACAACTGGATCTATAGATATTGTGAAAGGGAAAAGGAAAGAAATTGCTCAATAGAAAAGAGCAACTGGGATAGGGGAAAGGAAAAAAAAGGGAAATGGTTGTATGTCTCTCTCTCTCTCTCTCTATATATATATATGTATACACAGAAGATAGATAACGATATTACTAATCTCCAATAATTCATGAAAAAGAAGTCTGTGCTTTCATTTTTCAATTGCTTGATCATTTTTTTCATTCCCATATCTTGTAATATGAACAGCTACTTTGAAGATAATATACAATATATTAACCAGTGTTAATTTCCTATTATTGCTTTGAAACTCTGTATCAGTTTTTACTCTTTTTTGTTGTTGTTTAAAAAAAAAAAAAAAAAAAAGGCTTTTGCCCTTCAAAGGAAAGCAACACCAGAGTGAAGAGACAGCTAATAGAATAGGGAAAAAATTTCTGCCAGCTTTTCTTCAAACGAAGGAGTACTATCTAGACTATATAAAGAACACAAAAAATCAGACTTCCCCAAATTTAAAGACCTAATCCAAAAATGGGCATCTGAAATGAACAGACACTTCTCAGATGAAGAAGCAGAAACAGCAAATAAATTTATGAAAAAACAATTTGACGTTACCAGTCATTCAAGAGATGCAAATTAAAATAATACTGCAATTCCATCTCACTCCAGAAAGAATGGCTAGCATCAAGAAATCAGTCCATAACAAATGCTGGCAGGGTGTGGGAGAAAAGGAACCCTTCTCCCCTGTTGGTGGGAGTATAGACCGGTGCAAACACTGTGGAAATCAGTGTGGAGATTCCTCAAAAAAACTAGCACTAGAGGTTCCATTTTGGTCTGACTGTTCCTCTTCTTGGTATCTTCCCCAAAACTTACAAGCATCACACCACAGTCATGTACGTGCACCCATGTTTATAGCAGCACAATTCATAATAGCTGAATCATGGAGCCAGCTCAAATATCCATCAACTGAAGAATTGACATAGACATGGTTTTCTTTTTATGCAGTGGAGAACTACTCAGCCATAAGCAAGGATAAATGAGACATTTCTAGGTTAGTGTCTGCTCCCTGAGCCCATGCTCTTAAGTGAAATAAGGTGGGCACATACGTGTAAAAACTGCACCATTTCTCTGGTGTGTGGAACCAAAATTGCAAATAAGGAACAAAATATATAACAGATATTGTGAAATAGGAAGAAAATATTCAAATAGGAAGGGGAACTAGAGAAGGGGAAAAGGGAAATGAAGGGTGGGAAAGGAAAAACAATGAGAAGAGAAAGGAAAAATAGAATCAAAGCATTTGTAAATAAAGAGGGGAAAATAAGTTGAAGGCAGGAGAGGGGAAAGGGAAAAAGAGGAATCAAGATATATCATGTAAAGGTACAAATTCCATAAGAATGAATGTGATCATTATGTATATTCACAAATTTAAACTAAAAAGAAAAAGTTCATGCCCCACATGCATTTATAATTCTACTAAATACATACACGTACAAATAAATTCAAAGGTGAAAAAATCTAAAACAAAAGAATCATAATGGCTATTGGTGAAATCTGTGATTGGGGTTTACTTCTTGCTCCGTATGTTTTTCTACTTTTCTAAATTTCTAAACTGGATGCATGCTACATTTATAACCAGGAACAATTCATCCATACTTTATAACACAGATGTTGTCATAATTACAGGAATAGAGGCCAAAAGGAAACTTGCACTGATCATTTCAGGTCAAAGTTCACTGCAGCCTGTTTTTATTTTGTGCTTGCTTTTAGGTTTTCTTTTATGGAGAGTATACTTAAAATGAGTAACTTACTATTTAGTTTACAGAATAAAACTTTTTTTTAACAATAGCATATGTTAGCTTTTTTGTTGGAGGCGTCTTGTATTTTGGGAAACATTCATAAAACTGGTCCAGAGTTTTATCTCTTGAGGTTTAGGGGAGAGATGTAGTCACCGAAGATGAGAGCTGTTTTGTCATTCTGTACATCAGTGTGGTCTGTGAAAGCTGCAAACATCTGTGCGAAGGCAATGGCTCTTTAATGAGAACAACACGTGCAGCATACCAAGCGAGGCTGGGGCCGAGCTCGGATAGAGCTCCGAGCCTCTCCGGCCCAGTCCTAGGGTTATAGACGGAGGCTGGATACACACCTGTTCCCACCGACTGTGTATTTCTTGGGTTGAGAGCAATTGACCTCCCATTTCAGACACACTTCCTGAAAATAATTTTGGGTTACCCTATCATATTGTTTGTATTTCTAACTGAAAAATTTTAATGAGATAATTGCGAAATTGTAATTTTTAGAAATATTTTCTCCATTGTCTCTCCATTTTACAAAATAATGGTACAGTATTAAAGCCAGGATATTGACATCAGTACAACATACCAGCTATTCAGAATACCCAAATTTTACTTGCACTCATTTGCATGTGTGTGTATTTAGTTCCATATAATGTTGCCATGTATGGGTGTTTCTAAGTCCATTACAACAGTGCAGATACTAAATAGTTCAATCAGCACACAAAACCTCTGCCAAGCCCATTAGTAACTATTCCCATTGCTGTCTTGCACTTCCCATCAACCCTCAACCTCAGCAATCACTACTTTACTTATTTCTGAAATCTTGTCTTTTCCTGTTACACAAATGAAGTAATACAGTATGCAACATTTTAGGATTAACTTTTTCCATTTACTCAATTTTATTCCCTAGAAAGTTGCTCAAGTAGTAACTATGTTGCATACTATTTCATTTCTATTTTTTGCTATTAAAAATAAAGTTGCTATGTGTATTTACATATTATATTAAAAATATTTTCATCTCCCTGAGTTATGTGTCCAAGTAAATCACCCAAGTCTATTGTAATTGCATGTTGTATAAGAAATTGCCACATAATTTCAGAGTGATCAGGCCACATTACATTGCTAGGAGCAAAGTCTGAACAATTTAGTTTTGTTACTTCCTTACCAGCATTTTGAATTTTTATTATTTGTTTTTAACTTTAGCTGTTCTGATCAATAAACAATATTCCATGATATTTCAATGATATTTCATTGACCTTTTCCTAATGATGTTGAAAATATTTCCATGTGTTTATTTGTCACTCAGTTATCTTTGTCAGTGAAATGCCCCTGCCTGTCTTTTGTTTATTTGATGGTTTCTTTAATGATTAATACTTTTGTATGTTCTAATTTCTAGTCATTTGCCTATTGCCAGACATGTATTCTGCAAATATACTCTTCCAGGTTCTAGCTTGTCTTTTTATTCTTTTCTATGTTTTTCCAGAGAAAAGACTTTTAATTTTGATAAAGTCCATTTTATAATTTTTTTTTCTGAGTCATGCTTTGGGGATCAGTAATAGGGAATCTTTGCCTAGCCTTTAATCCTGAAAATTTCCTGCTATATATTTTTTTTGAAAAGCCTTTAAAAAAATGTGCTTATATATTGTCAGCACACACATATCATATTTTATATATTACCTGTGAGCACACAGTTTCAATTGTGCATAATAAGCTTTGAATTAATTTTTTAAGTGTGAGGTTATATTGAAGTTTGTTTTTATTTGGTTGGTTATGGCTGACCAATTATCCACCACCACCTGCTAAAAGTTCTATCATCCTGTTCTTGAATTGCTTTTGTACCTGTACCAAAAATCAGTTGGACATAAGTGCAGAGAGACATTTTTGGATTTTCCATTCCAGTCCCTTGATAATTGAGTCTATGCCTCTTCCAAAAACACATTGTTTCAATTAGCATACCTGCATACCTTATTACTTGTATAATAAGGTTTACTATAGGGTGGAGTTACTCTTTCTGCAATATGCTTTGGATATATTTTTAATTATTCTAGAATTTGCACTTTTCCATACATATTTTAAGATAGATTTAATTATGTCTACCAGATGTTTTGCTGGAACTTGATAGGAATTGCCTTGAATCTATGGACCAACTTAGAGGTCCTTGACACATGTGCAATGATTGTTCTTCTCATCTGCGAACATGATAGGACTCATGTTTACTACAGTCTTTGATTTCGTTCTTAAGTCTATTTTAACATTCACCATGCAGACTGTACACAGCACATATATATTTTATCAAGTATTTCATTTTTTCTAAAGTGATTGTACATGATGCTCTGTTCTTGTAGTATCTGCATGTTCACAGGATATATATATATATATCTATATATATATATATATATATATATATATATAGTGCTTTGTGAGTGTGTGTGTGCTGACCCTGTATGAGCACAGTTACTAATTTAAATTATTACAGCAGTTTTGTGTGCTTTTTTTGTTTTTGTAGATTCTCAAAATTTTGTAGATTTTGAGATTTTCCACAATTATGGCAGATGAAAATGGAGGGAGTTTCAAACACCCTTTTCCAATTCGGCCATCTTTGTCGTTTTGCCTGTTGCAGTGCCATACACTCCAGTGCTACACCGGGTAGGAATTAAGAGTGCAGAGATGCTGGATGTGTACCCGATTTTAAGGGAAACAATTCAGCATTTCACTACTAGTAATGTGAATTATTAAAAGACTTTTCATTTTCATTTTCTTTTGAAAATGTTGAAATAATGCTCATTTTATTGTGAATGCTGTGTATAATTTCGTTAATTTATTTTTTATCAATTGTCATATAACACGTTTTTTTCTTTGGCTTGTTGATATGATGGATTGCATTGCAGAGTATCAAAAGAGTTTGATATGTCTGGAATAAATTCCATATAATCATGACATAGCTCTTTTCTGCTTCCCAACGTTTTGCAAAAGATGTTTAACTGTAAGTTCATGACTTATGTTGTCCCATAATTAATTTTACAATGTACGTTTTGTTTAGGCATCTGTAATTTACTAGATTTGTAAAGCTGATAAAACATCTCTCCTCTTCCATTTTATGGAACGTGTGCAAAATTTCTATTCATTCTTCCAATATATAGAATTCTTCTGTGAAACCACACACACTTGAAGGCTTCTGTTTCAGGGATTATTTGTTATAAATTCTGTGTCTTTGATACACGCAAATTCAAATGACATATGGACCTTGGTTGAATTTCGGTAGTTTAGATTTTACGGAATTTATCCATGTCTTCTAAATTCTTGAGTTTATGGGCACAAATTTGTTTGATTTATTCATTTAGTATTCTTTTAATGGCTATAGCATCCACCACCATATATCATTTTATATTCCTGGCATTAATTATTGGGGTTTTTTCCTTTTTTATTTTTCAATCTTGACAAGTGTTTAATAATTTTATTGTCTTTTCTGAAGAATAGCTTATCGTATATTTATTTTTTCTATTGTTTCCTTTTTAATTATGATGATTTCTACCTTTAGTGTTATATGTAATTCTCTTTGATTTCTTTGTAATTGCTTGTTTACTTGTTCTGTTTTCTTGAGATGGGAATTTAGATTATCCATTTGCTATTTTTCCTCTTTTCTAAAAAAAGACTTAATTTGTCTCTCAACACTGATCTAGACATAGCTTCCATGTTTTGTTGTATCTCGTTTTCATGTTTATCCATTTCTATTTGTTTTCATTTCCTTTGAGACTTTTTCTTTTAGTCATGACTATTTTGAAGTGTGTTAATTTTCATGTGTTTAGAAATTTTTCTGTTGAACTCCCTTTAATGATTTACAGTTTCACTTTGTCACCTGAGAAGGCATCTGTGTGACTTCAGCTCATTTAAATATTTTGAAGATTGTTGTATAGTCTAGCGTATGGTTTATTTTTCTCAAGTTTCCATGAGCTCTCGAAGGAAGTATATCGTCAACTGTTGTCTGGCGTGTTTAAAACACTTTATTTAAATCCTTTTAATTATTAGCAGTGTCAAGTTCTATATCCACTGTGATTTCCTCTCTATAAATTCCAAAAGATGCCAGTGGAGAGGTTTCAAAATTTCAACTGTAATGATGGAAATTATCTGTTTTTTTCACTACTGTTGTTTCTGATTTTTATATTTTCTGAGGTCCTGTTACTTGATTTGCACCATTTTAGATTTGCTTTGTCTTCCTTGTAAATTGATTCTTTTATCCACTAATGTCATCGTTTGCCTTGAGTAATTTTCTATGCTTTGAAATCTTGTGTTTTCAGATATTAATATATCAATTCCAACTTTTGTCAGTTAATATTTACATGACAGGTTTTTCCATTCTTTCATTTTTAACTTTTAACCATGTAGCCACTGAATTCTTCAGAGCCTATAAATAATCTATTCTTGGGTTATGTTCTGTCAGGATCCATCTTTTGATGAGTGCATATATACAAAATACCTTGGGCTGGGTAATTTATAGGTAATGCAAATTAATTTGCCACAGTTCTTAGGTTGAGGACTCTCACATCAAGGCTCTGGCAGTTTTGGTGTCTGTTAAGAGTTCGCGCTGATACACAGACAGCACTGCTACCGCGTCCCCGCGTGACGGGAGCTCCAGGCACCGTCTCCAGCCCTCCTCCCTCCTCGCAGGCACCATGCCTACTCACGAAGGCCTCGGGGGGACCGCTGCCCCTACCAAGACTCAAGACAGGTTCCTCATCTCTTCCACTGTGTGAATTTGGGGAAAGAAAATGGCCATAAATAGGAAGCAAGCCCTCTCCAGACATCGAATCTTCTGATACCTTGACCTCTCAGACTCTCCAGTCTCCAGAATTACAGTAATTTAACTTCTGTTACTGATAAACCCCCCAATTTATGGCAGTTTGCTGCATCAACCAGAATAGCCTAAGACAGCAGGTTAGTGAACTACAAGTTCTTTTACTTTTCTTTCACCTTAATTCTGTTATTTCTTTATCATTCTTGAATGATAGTTTCACTTGATATAATTTCATGGTAATAGGTCTTTTATTTCAGCATTTGAAAAATTTAGTGATTCTCTCTTATCTTCAGTGATAAGCTTAAAACCATTCAAGCATGTTTTTTCCGTTGTTCTAGCGTGTCATTTCTGTCTGGTAGCTTTCAAGTTTTTTTTTTTTTTTATCTTTCAGAAATTTGACTGTAATTTGTGTTCTCATGGATCTGTTTGAGGTTACCTTCTTAAATCTGTGAGTCTATATCTTTCACCAAATATTTGAGGGTTTAAGCCATTATTTCATTGACTAGCATTTGAAGTCTACTATCTTTCCTAACTAATGGTTTGTTTGCTGTTCTGCTACAGGTCTCAGAGGCCCTGTTCTTTCCTACATCCCCCAGTCCACTGCATTTTTGTTGTTCAAATTTGGTAAATGGGATTGATTGCTGCCCAAATTCACTGATCCTACCATCTCTTATTACTACTTTAGCACTGAGACCATCCAGCAAATTATTTATTTTTCCTGTTGAATCTTTTCCACTTGTACATCTTCCATCAAATTGTGTTTATAGCCTGTAATTCTTTGCAGATTTTCTAATTTTCATCTACTTGAGATCATTGCAATCGACTCTACAGATAGTTTTATTATGATAACATTAAAATAATTCTTAGGTAATACTGACATCTGGTTTATATTGACATTAGAGTCAGTTGATGATCTTTCTCACTCAAATTGTGATTTCTTGGTTCTTGGCTTGATGAGTCATTTTTCACTATATCAGGGATATTTTGTCTGTTATATTAGGAAACTCAGTGCCCTATTTAAATGTTTTATGTATCAGCTGGTCTATTTGGGTTTAGAATTCTGGTCCTGGCTTACTTTTTTTAGGTTGCAGTTGAAATAACTATTTAAGTTTTAGTGTTTTGTGGTGTTATTTTTGGGACAATTAGGTGACCTGATATTGCAGGGATGGCCTTGGCCAGCAGTACTGGCAGCTGGAAAAAGTAGAGTTTCAGTATGCCAGGATGAAAAACCTGTCAATGGATGCTGTGGTTTGTTTAAATGGCTCCCAAAGCCTCATTCACTCATGCAAGCAGCTGAACCTAGCGTTTGTGATTGGTTCGTCGTCTAACGCTGGGACTGGTGGTGTGAGTGCCGCACCCACCCAGGGACAGGTAACCGGCATACAGTATGG
The DNA here is from genome assembly GCA_004363535.1 of Dasyprocta punctata. Lineage (NCBI taxonomy): Eukaryota > Metazoa > Chordata > Mammalia > Rodentia > Dasyproctidae > Dasyprocta > Dasyprocta punctata. Next base: position 126,011 of record RJWM01000418.1, on the reverse strand, counting down.
GGGAGGGAAGGAGGCGCGATTTCCCTCTTTTGCCCTTTCAGCTCTTGTTTGCTGCCACCATGAATGTTTGCCCCTCAGTCTCGCCACCCTGCCTTGGAGCCAGCTGAGCATGGACTAAAACCTCCAAAGCTGTAAGATAAAATAACCTTTCCTTGCTTCACTTTGGGCAGGTATTTTGTCTCAACAATGAGAGAAAAAGTAACCAAGACAATGGAGCAGTGGAGTATCTAGGTATACAGACACAGAGACTTCCATATTCAGGTGCATTCTGCAGCAGGACCTTCCCTATCTACCCTCTTCTTCCGTTTCTCCCCAGATGCGCATGCTCCTGTGTCTTCAGCAGGAGAAGAGGGAAGCTGCAGCTTGTGAGAGCGCACAGAGCCTTCCTGGGAGAGGGTGTTTATTTTTCAGGGTCTCTCTGTCCAGGGACAACTTGCCACTCCAGTCTTCTTACAAAAAAAGCCATTAAAAGTCTTGCACTATTAGGACATTGTTACAGGACAGCCCCGGCGTATCCGGCACGGGGAGTTCTTCCCACGCTGTTCCTTTCTTGTTCTAGGGTCTCTTTGGTTGGTGCTGTCTGGTTGCACAGAAACCTTTGGGTGGGTGAGATGAGTCTCATCTGACAGGCACAGCAGCGATTTCCAGTCAAGCTGCTGGTTGTGGCTGGTGCCACTGGGTGCTTAGTTGTCTCTTTGGAAGGAGAGTCCTTTGACTGAGTGGGGAATGGGAGTCTTTCCCTGATCCCTTATTATTAGCAGGGCTCTCAGTCAGTCAGCCGCATGGGTTCACCTGTGATTGTAAGACAAGTTTCCTAGACCCTGTGGAGTAAGGAGTTCCCTTGGGCCACAGTCTTTGCCAGTTTGGGTCAGAAACATCCTGGCTTCTGTGCCTTGTCCTGCTGGGTGTGGGTGTAGCTGGGAGACAGGATGTCTTTGTTGTTCGGTTCCTTTAATCCACATCAGTTCAGTTTCCTCTCACTACCTTTCAGACTTCCCTTTTAGTTGCTTCGTGCATAATTTTCTGGAATTACATCCATACTGAATGGTGAAAAATGGAGCTGGGGGTGGAGTTCATATTATCTGGTCCAGATTGGAAGCACCAGGTATTCATTTGTAAATGACAATTGATTGCTTGCATAGTTTAACTAATTTATCTAATATGATAGTTTGTATAGTCTATGTAGTTTCGCAAAAAATATTCCACTGACATTATTCAGTAGAAAATTCTGATTGATAATGGATCGTAGAAGTTAACATATTTAATAAACAAATGATGATGATTTTTTCCAAAGTTCAAAATTCTCACTTTGGAAGTTGGTGTGGTTTAGACCTAAAATGGCTCCAAAGTCTCACATGTATGGAAGGTCATTGGATCATAGAAGTCATGGGGGTCATGGGAAAGTTATAACTGATTTGCTCCTAGGAGTTGTGGTCTCCTGGGAAGAGGTGGGTGACTCAGAGCATGATCTGGAAGGGTGTATCTTCCTTCCTAGCCTCTCCCTTCGCTCTCTCCTCTTCTCTGCTGACACAAGGTGAGCACATTTTTCTCTGCTAAACACCTTTAACGTACAGTCCTGCCTCGGAGCCAGGTGACTAGGAACATAAAAGAGAGCTCAAATAATTCTCTCCATCTTTAAGTTGCAGGTGTTAGGTATTTTGTCCAAGCCACAAAGAAAGCAACCAGAATGGAAGTAGTCAGTGTTAGGTTTTGTTTTATTTAGTTTTGTTTTATATTCTGTATAGCAGAGATTAGTACTTATTTTTGACATATTTCAGTGTTGGGTATGCTACTAAAGAAAATGAAAGCTAATGGAAATAATGTTGTGATTGCTTCTTTTTTCAGATCCTTCTTCACATATTACATGTGATACTGGGCCCACGTTAATGACAATGACCCAGAACAGTGGTTCTCAAGCCCTCCTCATTCAGTGCCAGGAGTATGGCCTGGATGTTTGTGAAAAGTTTCACATTTCAGACCCTGTCACAGATATGTTGAACCAGAAGCTCTGTGACTGCCCTACTGTTTTGAATAGTACTGAAATAGCTAGGTGAAAAAGCACCTCCCATTCCCTTTGTACTTCTTTAAAAGAAAAAAATAATAAATCCTCAAAAAAAGAGTACAGTTTACATTCGATCTAAAGTGATAGCAAAAGAGGAAATAGAAAAATTTTATAATAGGCAAACCTTTCAGACATTTGACTCTGGAGAATGAAGAGGCCACTAAATATTATTGGGAAATGCTGTAGGTGCGGAATTGTGTGTTAAAGAAAAAGAATATTTGTTCTTTGAGTAAGCTTATTAGCTGAAAGTAGCCAACCTGAGAGTTCAAGAGACAGAAGTGCAGAAAGAATTGGACAGAAAAAAGACTCGGGCAGCGGCTGCAAGTGCATGCTCACCTCCTTCCCATGAGGGCCTGGAGGGGCGCAGAGACACTGCAAAGGGTGCTGCAGACACCGATGCAAGCGTTTGCAGAGTCCACAGAAAACTGTGACGTTTACTAGCGACACACTTTTTCATTTCTTTAAGACTGAAGATGGGGCTGTCTGTTGTGTGTGTGTTTTGTTCACAGACAGTAAGAAAAGAACCATATAAATGATATTAGCTTGTACTTTGGGACAGTAATTTGCCAAGAGTAGCAAAGCATAACTGCATGGTAAACCCACAGTTCTAGTTGAATTTAAAAAACAGAATATACTACCAACCCATATGTGTAAGAATGTATGAGTAGATATTAAATATTATATGACTCACATGGATATTACATATATATACATTTCTTTGTAAATCTGCATAGAAAAACGTCTAGAATATTTTTTGTCTTTTTTGAGACAGGGTCTCACTATGAAGTGCAGGCTAGTCTTGAAAGCACTTTGTAGCCCCAGCTGACCTCAAACTCACAGCCATTCTCCTACCTCAGTCTCCTGAGTGTTGGGATTATAGGTGTGTGACAGTGTCTAGAGTTTTTCTCCAAAGTGTTGGTCAGTGTGTCCATGTTTGCAAGGTCGTGTGCATTGACACAGCTCGCCTTCTACAGTGCCCAACAGCAGATCCACCTGTGTGGTGTAATTTCACATGGATTTCATCTGACCTTAGCCAAAGGCAAAGAAATGGTCCCATGGTCTCCATTTTATTTTTGTACTTTTATTCATTTTTGCAGATTATGAATCAGCACATAGTGCCTTTTCATTAAGGCAAAAACCCAGGCAAATATTATCATGAGTAATTAATTTCTGCAAGTTAAATGGACTATGTTATCTATGAATTGATTGAATACAAAGCTTAACTATGTTTCTGACTATACTACTCATTCAACTCTGAATAAATCAGAAAGACAATTGTCGTCAGGGTCCAACCCCATGAAGGAGCTGCGATATGCACTGTAGTGATGTAGCACATATTTCACAAAAGTGTACTTTGCTGCCATTTTGTTTTAAAGCGTACTGACTTTAGGTACTGACTAAGCAGTCAGATCTCCTTTTCGGTGGGCTGGTGAGGAGCAGAGAACCAGTTAATTTTTAATGCCCACAAATTCTCTACCTTCAAATCTCAAAAGAAAAAAAACTAATTCTAGGTATAATATTAGATACTACTCAAGTACAAATTTTTCTGTTGAAATTTATCTGAGAAACCGTGGAATAAATGAAGCATAATATCATCTTGGGTTTTTATTTTCATGATGAGCATTTTTAGAATCATTTGGGCTGTTTCTAAGAGGTGGAGTTTGCAACATTTCCCAGAACTTGCATGTGTGTGAAAAGTACCTGTGAAATGTGTTCTGCAACTAGGAAGTACTTTGGATAGTGTTATGCTTTATGTTTCTCCCTAAATTTTAAATGTTCTCTGTTCCCAATGTTTAAATTCACTTATCTACAGCACTTTTGCATAAAATTTAAATTTTAAGGAAAAGAGAATAAGTAAATAACTTACTAAAACATCATAGGATAATGAACTTTTTTCTTTTTTTACCACCTTTCAGGATTATCATGTACAACACCTTCAAAAATGATATATAAGTTACTTCCAATTTTCATACCAAGATTGACTTATAGTGTCATAATAACAAGTTAATGTAAAAAGCAAAATTCTCATATTAATAAGAAAATCATGGTCAGAGACATCACAAATATTTGGGATTCAAAGTTATTATATTCTTTTTGGCAGTGCTGTGGGTTGAACTCAGGGACTCATGCTTGCTTGGCATTCCCTGTTCTATCACTGAGTTGTATCTCCAGCTCAATTTGGTACTTTTCTATCTCATGAATCATATGAATGTTACACATAAAACATCATACGTTATAAGATATATAATGTTATGTACATGATACCATATTCATATGCTATATAATTATGATACATACACATATAGATTAGCATACATGCAATGATTATATATATAATCTAGACAGCCTTTGATATCTTATAGGTCCAATAAATAAAATCAGCCTTAGCCAGTATTTTTCCTTGAATTACATACCCAGTGTATTTGGAGGGAAACAGTCCCTATGTTTCTGATTTCTTAACATTTAATTCATCAAAGAACTTGTTTTGGAAATAATAATTAATATCCAAAACTTTCTAAACTTTTCTTATCAAAGAATTTGACATAAAATTGATTCTGAGGAAATTAAGAGAAAGTATATTTTTGAAATATACTTAGAATCACTTCCACAATTTATCTCCAATATTTAAAGTACAATTGTAAATTATGTGCCACAGTAAGAAAACAAATACGTGCATTTTTCTTGTAACCTGAAGATAATCTTCGTAATTTGTTCCTTTAATCTAAGAATATCTTAAAAATATTTAGGTAACCCAACACCCAAAATAATACACAACTTAAAGTTTGAATACACATCTTGTACACCTAAGAGAAAACAATAGGCATATATACAAAATATACAGATGTGTATTTTATATGTATCATGTAGTAAATGTTATGAGTATTTATTTATGCATAAAAATTCAGATTAGTTCTTCTTTAAATGTTTGTTTGAACTCAACAGTGCAGTTGACTTCTTACTGGTCTGTCCAGTTTTTCTACTTCTTCATGATTCATTCTTGGTAAGAGGGACTTGTCCAGGAATCTGATCCAGTTGATGGAATCAGAGAATGAAATGCAGGCTGTGCCAACAGATGGAAAGTGATTGAGAGAATTATAAGACAAGAGACTGCAATGGAAGTTTATTTCAAATTCTAGTTTTAACTGTACTTGACTCTCTTGGTGATTCATAAACTGCACATGAATTCCAAAGCAGGAAAGCAAAGGCTAAAAATATTAAAGAGATATTTCAGCTGTTGCTTGTCTCAGAGGAGGCAGTGCTTAATTTGATTTCGGGAAGTTAATTGTCTGCCAAAAGAGAAAAAACATTCTTTAGAGACACATAACAGAATTGTGGCATCTACTATTTATTATTTACAATATCCAGGATAGAAAATTACTAGGCTAACATAGAAACAGGAAAACATGACCCATATTAACAGAAGAAAAAATCAATAGAAACGACCTAGATATAGAAATGCATAGAGCAAAATTCTAAAGCAGTTGCAACATTGATGTTAGGGAATATAAAGGAAAATAGGTCTCCAATGAATATAAAATATAAAACCTTAGCAAGTAATAAAAGCTATAAAAAGACACAAATGTTTCTCTAGGCAATGCATATTATAACATATAACATATAAATATACATTCACAATATCTGTAGTCACTGGGTGAGTTTTAAAATTATACAATATCAGCACACGTGCTATGTTCAATGCCACAGGCTACAGATCAGTATTGAGACATGCAAGGTGAAAACTACCAAATACCAAATGCTAATATGTGTTCAAACTCTCAATTCATCATTTTATTTTAGGAAAAAAGAAAATCTGAGGAAATGTTTTTGCCAATAAACCTCAATATCTTTCTCCCCTGAGCAATGATTATAAGATTAAATTTCAGAGAAATACAACAGTACATGCATTAAGCAATTCAAGACATGTCAATCCCTACTAATTTGGTCAAAGCCAGGAATTTAAAAGAAGGAAAGATCAGTTTCTGTTGAATTTCATTTTATGCCTTATGTTAGAAATTTGTAAAACTGTCTCTTGCTGGTTCTCAGATAGTGAAATAACAATGAATTCAGCTCCAGGCAAGCTGCTTTCCAGGCAGACCTGTCAGCAGAGAGACAGACAGTTCAGGGTAATTCATTCTAGCCACTGGGTCTCAAGTGACTTGTGAAGAATCTGGCATTTCTAAAATATAAATAGCATTAACTTGCAGCAAAAAATAGAAAGTGTTCTTCATGTGTTTTGAGAGGCGAAACATAAGTAGTAAGCACGGGAAAGGATGATGATACTTAATGACAAGATAAAGGACCAGGGATTTTACCTGTGAAAGCTTCTATAGAACAGACCTTACCAAGTGAACAGATTACCAGGGGTAATTGACAACCAGGGTTTTTTTACAAGTCCATTGTTTTTCAAAATTATATATATAATATAATATAAATAGATGTATGCAAATGAGCTTGGATCAAGGCACAAAAATAAATCCATGAAAATAAAGAGACCTAGAAACACTCCAAACAGGCTCAGAGCTCTTTCCAATCTCCTTGCTCATTAATTCAGCACGCTGCTAGCATTCCAAGAGCAGCAGCAAAGGCTGAGCCCGCAATCAAACTGTCGCTGGGTTCTAAACCGAAACTGAAGCCCGGATGTCTTCTCATTAGGGCCCTGCTGGCAGAAATGGCCTGCTGTGAGCGCGCAGCAATTTTCTTTACTCTCAGAGTTCTTGTGCCAAAAAAAAAAAAAAAAAAAAAAAAAAAGGAGAACTTTATGGTGGTAAACGTTATTACTTCACAAATTCATCCCCTGGAATTCATAAATCACTGTTTGTATTTCTAACGCTATTATATTGGAGTACTAAGAAAAAAGATGAGAAAATAAAAGTAATCATCTCTGGTCACTGCTTGTCACTAGTATATTTTAAAACTAGTTCCCATTTGGGCCTAATTTGACAGAGCCTATTGAGGGACACTGAAACATCCTGTAAATGTATTTTTATCTACAGGACAGATCAACTGGGCAGAAAAGTAATGATGTCCACTTTGGCACCCACTTGTTCCCGGTCAGAGGTAAGGATTACCTGCACATTGTCTTTGTCATATGTTGGTCATTTTAATCTATTTTTCCTGCTGATGTTACATGAAGAATTTTTGTGTCACCACATTTCCAAGATCCTTACAGATAAAGACTCAGGTTGTTTGGCCACTACAAAATACCAAATACACACCTCAAGTCAATCTTGTTGGAGGGTGACCTGCCACACAAGGAGATTCATAAAGATTTTTCTCCCCTAGAAATTAGAAGCATTGCTGGTTTTAGCATGAATACAAATTTAGCTGCTTAGAATCTGTTCCTTATTCACTTTTCTAGGGAGCTTGTTCTGGACTCATCACATTCTGGAGGAGTTTATATTTGTAATCCCAGAAAAAAGTTATTGGAATTCTAGTAAGTAAACTCCAATCTACCACTTCCAGTGCAACCCACAGGATAAAGACACAAATACCTATCTGTAGTTGTGGGGCGTCAACAGGGGTCCTAAAGCCAACAATGGCTAACTGAAACTGAGGCCACGACCCAGGGCTGGACCTGGGTTTCATTAATTCATGAAGAGGGGAGTGGCTGGGGATTAGTGACTGTGACAGGGGCAGGAAGTGCTGTGAGCTGGAGTCCGCGGGAGGCACAATAGCACCCCGTAATACGCAGAGAGAGGTATGCAGAAAGGGTACAAGACTCCGGTAATGCCTCTACGTTTGGAGGAGTCTGCATTACATGATTTGAGGAAGCATCTTGTATTTTTGGTCGGTTGCCTCAGCTCTGATGACCGGGCCTTCTGCCCTGGAATGTCACGGCCTCTTCCTTGAGGCTCGGTCCCAGCCGACAGCATGGCATATCTCCGCCTAGCTCACGCTTAGGAGGAGGGAGCTATGGGCAGGGCTTCCGTGATCTGTCACATTGCCTTAAAGGCTACACATCAGCCCTCCACTAGACTCATCTGCCTTGTTTAAAGCCCTTTGAGATTAGTATCCCAGCCAGTTCTGTGCGTATCAGTACGCGGAAGTGGGGCCAGGTTTAGCCAACATGGAGACAAATGGCCTTCTTTCAAGGAGAGCCGTCCTGGTGGTCCTCCACAACCTTGGAGAACTCTCATGTTAAGTGAGGAACACAGATTTGTTACCTGATAATATATTCTATCTGGCCAACATGTTCTATTGTATTTCTCTGATCTCGTGTCAGAGTTTTGTGCCCTACATTACAGCCAATGAGCGCACAGGAGCGAGGAAACTCTGATACTGTCAGCAGGTTTTGTTTGGATACAACAGGGACTGCGCAGTGGCATTTGCGCTCTTACTCGTGTCCGCTACACCCAGGGCCCCTGATAGATAAAGGTCCGCTCTGCTAAGGGTCTTATAAATGGCTCTCCCCTGGGGGAGCCGTGGTCGGCCTCCGTCTGGGCACGCGTGAGGTCCTTGGTGCTCACAGCAGCTTCTCCACGCGTGCATCTGTTGCTGCACCTACAGCTTCTAAGTCCTGAAACAGGCTGAGACTGTAATTCTTGCACTTGAATCTTGTTTGAGAACTTTGTTTTTTCAAACAGAGTCAACTTTAATTTTTTTTTTTCAATCATCCAGGACTGTATCCCAAGCATACATATTCTGGAAAGAGAAAGAAGTAAACAAAGCTGCTGTTTAGAGAATTTATGTTCTTCTTGGAGGAGGCAATAAATAAACACCAGTATTTTGAGGAATAATAAGGGAATTAAAAAAGAGCAGGGTGAATCATTATACCTCATTGTGTGGTGTGTATACTGCTTTTGACAGAAAAACTTTGGAAGAGGGTACTTTTGACCATAGGATAAATATATTCTTTCTCCTCACATTAAGCCTGTGATATATTTTATATTGCAAAACAAACTAGCCAAATTCACAATATCATATGCCTTTTTTGTGTTCGTCTTTTGGCAAATCTTACATGACATGCTTTACCTGTCTGTGTTTTGGTCCAAACTATTGCTGACAGTGATTATAAGAACCTATAGAATAAAACTTAAATCATGTGGAAAAGGGTAACCTCAGCAGTAAAATACCACCAAGCTTCGGGAATATTCTGTAAGTAGTTTTTCTGGTAGTATTATTAACAATTCTCATTTTCAATATCAAAGATTAATTCCAATTTGTTGGATGTTAGCAAAACTTTTAAAACAGAGTTTTCTGTCCCCATGATTTTTAGAAAATAAGGCTAAGATTCTTTGAAATAGATTTTTTTGTACTTTTCTATTTTTAAAAATATTACCCATTAGTATTCTCCAAGAATAAGTGTGAATTACAAATTTTGATAAAAGGGTAAAAAGAAAAATTTTGATGGATTTGAATAAATGAAGTATTCAAATGTCCACATAGTATTCTATAAATAAATAAAAATTCTAGGGAATAATTTATTCATCAAGATTCAAAATCTTAGTGTTTAGCCCATTTTGTTTCTTAGTTGAAGAAACTTTGAAGAATGTTTATCAGTAATGGGGATTGATGGTTGACAAAACTTTATTTAGCATCAAGTGACATGGCCACATGATTTCATTCACTAACCTATTGATACTGTGGGTTACTTTAGTTAAATTTCAGAGGTTTAACCTGCTTTGTATCCCTCTAATACTGGTTTTCAATTTTTCTCGACTTTCCTCTTTGACCTTTGAGTAATGTATTGTTTACAGATGCAAAATAAACACTCTTCTCATCAGTGTGTGGAACACTCTCCAGAAAAGACCACATGTAAGGCCGTAAAACAAGTATCAATAATTCAAAACAATTAAAATCATAGCATGTATTTTCTCTGAACACAATAAAACAAAACAAAAATAAGAAGGCTTTAGAAGTTGTACGAATACATGGAAATCTAATAGTCTTTTGAATGATCAATGGCTAAAAGAAACAATCGTAGTGAATAAAACAAGGCAGTACTGACAGAAACATCATATATACATCTACACACATATTAATATAAGATACTAGTAATAAGAAACATCTAAATCAGAAGGAAAAAAGAAAGAAAGCAAACATTTCATATAAACCATCTATTGATACAACTCAAGGATTTAGACAACCAGGAAGAAACCAAAATCAAATTAGTCAGAGGAAAGAAGTTTTAAAGATCAGAGTAGAAATAAATGAACTAAGGATTAAAAAGGCAATATTAAAGATCAGCAAAGAGCTAGTTTAAAAAAAAAGTGAAATAAGATTGATAAAGTAACCAAGGGAGAAACTAATAAATTAAATTAATAAAGTTAGATATGAAGGAGATTTTACACATTACACTACAGGAAAATGAAGGATACTTCACAATTTTTACAAATAACTATACACTAACAAATTGAAAAAATGTAAATGACATAGACCAAATTTCTGGACCCATATAATCTACCAAGGTTGAAGTCTAAAGATATAGAAGCCTTAAACTGACTGGCATTGAATTAGTAATAACTGTGTCCCCTGCCCCGAGAGAGAGCCCAGGAAACTTCATTGCTGAATACTACAAAACTTTTAAAGAAGAAATAACAAAAACTACAAAAAGAGAACCATTCCAAAATTATTCTGTGAAGGCATATTTACCCTAATACCAAAAGCAGACAATCACATACACACACACACTCACAGAGAGAGAGAGAGAGAGAGAGAGAGAGAGAGAGAGAGAGAGAGAAATAGAGAATGAGAGAAAGAGAGGGAGAGAGGGAGAGAGAGAAGAAAAGGAGAAGTACAAATTAATATTTCTCATGAACAGAGATGCAAAATTTATAAAACAAAACTCTAGTGAACCAAGATTAATAGCACATAAAACACGGTATACCATGATCAGTTGGGATTTGTCCCAGTCATACGAAAATGTGATTTATCAGATGCAAATCAATAAACGTAATTCATCACATCAATAGACTAATGTACAAAAACTATAGGATCATCTTGATAGGTGCAGAAAAAATACTCAATAAAATCAATGCCCTTTAATAAAAGTCTTCCAAAAATAAGAATGGAAGAGCAGTAGTTCACACAAAAAAGGTATATATGGCAAACAGGTAATGTCATACTGATTGGAGGAAAATGAAATCAGCCTCTGAGATTAGAAATAATACACAGATGTTTACCTTTGCAACTCATATTCACCAGAGTATCAGATGGCACAATAAAGCAGACAAAGAAATAGCATTCAAATAAGAAAGTAGAAAGTTAATTTACTTATACTTACAAATAACATGATTTCATGTCTAAAAAAACTAAAGATACCACCAAGATCTTAAGTATTGTTTTATAAATAAATGCAGGGAAATTTCATGAATCCAAACCAACATAAAAATGTCAGTAGTATTTTTATACACCAATAACAAAATTATTGGAAAAGAATACAGTTTATAAATAAATACTGTTTATAGCAACCATAAACAACAAACACGTAATTAGGAACAAATTTAACCAAAGAAGTGAATGACCTCTACAATGAAAATTCAAATTACTAAGAAAGAAATTGAAGAAGAAGAACACAAAACATGAAATAATATACCATATGCATAAATTAGATGAATCAATAGTCCTAAAATATTCATACCACCCAAAATAGTCTGTAGGGTCAGTGTAATTCATGTTAAATTATCAATGACATTCTTCATAGAACTTTTTGAAAAACTCTTAAAATTTGTAAAAACCTGTAAAAGATCTCAAATAGTGAAAAACTGTTTTGAGCAAAGAGAACAAAACTGGAGACATCACAATACCTGACTTCAGAATATACTATGAAGCTACAATAATCCAAACATCTTGGTACTGGCTTACAAACACATACATACATCAATGGAATATAAAGCAGAATTCAGAACAAAAATAAATTCACATATTTTCAGCCTATTAATTTTTAGAGTCAGTGAGAAACTATATTGGAGAATGTAAAGTTTCTTCAATTACAGTTCTACGAAGACTAGATTTCCATATGTATAAAAATAAATCCAGACCTCAAGCTATCACCATTTAGAGGAAGCAACTCAAAGTGGATCAAAGAATTACATGAAGGTTGTGAAACTATAAAACTACGATAATAAAAACATAAAAAATTCACGGTGCTGACATTGGCAAAATTTTTTGGATATGACCTCAAAACTGCAGAAAACAAAATAAAAACTTACATAGAATTACATCCAACTAAAATGATTCTGAACAGAAAGGAAAGCAATATAATAATGATAATAATGACACAAGCTATAAATGGGAGCAATTTGCCTAGTACTTAGTCAACAATAAGTTAATATCTGGAACATATAAGAAACTCTATTTGATAGACACAAACAACAAAAATAATCCAATTTAAAAATTGGCAAATGACCTGAATATAGATTTTTGAAAAGAAAATGCATAAGGGGCCAGTGAGTATTTAAAAAAATGCTTAACATCAATACATAGCAAACAAATTCAATTCAAAACCACAATGAAATCACATCCCACTCAAGTTAGAATGTCAACTGCCAGCAAGATACTGAAAAAGATCAAACAATGATAAGAAGATAAAAGGGAATTCAAGCATCACTGGTAGGCACAAGAATTACTACAGTAATTTGCAAAACAACTTGGAAGTTCATCAAAAAAAGTAGTAGAAGTGACATATGATGTCACCTATCCCACTGCTGGGTATATATTCAAAGAAATTAAATTAGAATGTTAAAGAGACTTCTGCACTTACAGTTTCATTGCAGCACCATTCACAGGAACCAGGATAGAGGATCAGTTGGTCACCTAGTTATGAATGAATGGTTAAATAAAATGTAGCATGCATACAGAGTGGAATATTACTTGCTCATGAGGAGGAATTAATTTCTATCATTTGTAGCGGTATGAATGGTTTTGGAAAAAATTTGTTACAGAGAGTAAACCAGACATAAATAAATATCACATGTTTCCACTTACAGATGCAATCTAAATGTTCATATGATAGAAGAGTAGAATAGTGGCTACCAGTTCCTAATAGAGGTATTGGTGAGGGCTCTGGGATGAAGAGAATGGTTAATGAATATTGTGGTGCAGTTGAATAGGAAGTACAATTTTAATGTTCTATAAACACTGTAGAAAAACTGTGCTCAACAGTGATTAATTATGTATCTTAAAATATCTAGTTGAGAAGATCTTGAATGCTCTTAATGCAAAGAAACAATGTGTTTGAGTGATGTATATGCTAATTATATTTTTTAAATTAATTAGGTATATTGGTACATTTTAGGTATACATAATGAACACATTCATCATATGGAATTTGTACCTGTACATGATATATTTTTTTCCCATTCTCCTACCCTCCCTTCAATCCCTCTTCCCCTCCTCCTTTATAAAAGCTTAGTTTCCATTTTATTCTTTTCATGTTATTTTCTTTTTACTTCCTTACTTTCCTCCTATCCTACCCTAGTACCCCTTAACATTTGAACGTTTCCTTCCTACTTCACAATCTTGATAATATATTTTCATCTTTATTTACACTTTCAGCTTCTCACACCAGAGAAACTGTGTGGATTTGCACATGTGTGCTTTATTTATTTCGCTTAAGAGTATGGCCTAAGACATTTAGCCAGAAAGGTTTCAAGTGATCCTTCTTTATGGCAGAGTGGTACTCCATTGTTTAAAAACCCCATATCTTCTTTATCCATTCATTGGTCGATGGGCATGTGGGCTGTTTCCAAGATTTAGTTATCATAAACTGCTTCTATAAACATAAGTACACATATATCACTGTGGTATGATGCTTATACTTCTTTTGGGAAAACAACAAGAAGGGGAATAGCTGGGACTTCTCGTTTTGGATTTTTGAGGAATCTCCACACTACTTTCCACAGTGGCTGCACCAGTCTACACTCCCACCAACAGTGAAGATGGGTTCCCTTTTCCCCACAGCCCTGCCAGAATTTGTTATTGGTTGACTTTTTCATAACAGTCATTCTTTCTGGGATAAGATGGAATTTCAATGTTGTTTTGATTTGCATTTCTCAGTCACCAGAAGTGTTGAACACTTTTTTCATATATTTATTTGCCATTTCTACTTCTTCATCTGAGAAGTGTCTGTTCATTTCAGATGTCTATTTTCAGATTGAGTCTTAAATTTGGGGAATCTGATTTTTGTTTGAGTTCTTTACATATTCTAAATAGTAGTACTTTGAAGAACAGCTGACAAAACATTTTTTCCTCACACTGAGTTGTGTCTTCATGTGGTTGGTGATTTTTCTTGCTGTACAAAAGGTTTTTAATAAGATGAGATGCCAGTTGTTGGTTCTTTGTAGTAGTTACTGTGCAATTAGGGTTGTTCATAAAGGCTTTGCCTACACCAGTGTCTTGCTAAGTTCTTCCTATTCTACCATTCAGCATATTTAGTGTTTTGTTTCAATATTTTAATATTTAAATGCTTGGTCTTTTTCAATTTTACCTTAGTGCATGGAGAAAGATATGGGTCTAGTTTTCATCTTCAGTGTGTGGAAAGCCAATTTTTCCAGCATCATTTATTAAAGCGGCTACTGTTCTTCCAGTGAAAATATTTGGCCCTTTTGTCAAAGATAAGGTGGATGAGAGTGTCTGGAGTTGTGTCTGCATCTTTTAATCTTTTTCATTGATCCTTGGTAATGCTTTGTGTGTGTGTGTGTGTGTGCACGCACATGCATGCTAGTACTATGCTGTTTTTACCACAATAGCTTTGTAGTACAGTTTCAAGTCACAGATCATAATGCCTCCTGCCTTGCCTTTGTTGCCCGAAACTGCCTTTCCTGTTCTAGGTCCCTTCTGGTTCCAAATTAATTTTAGGGTAGTTTTCTCCAATTATGTGAAATATGCTGTTGGAATTTTGATTGCATTAAATGTCTATAACAGTTTTGAAAGTATGGCCATTTTCATATATTGCTTCTTTTCAGCAAGAGCAAAGGATATCCTTCCAGTTTCTGATATCCACTTAGATCTCCTTTTTCAGAGTACAGTAGTTTTCAATGAAGATATCTGTTGTTTTCTTTATTAGATTGGTTTCTAGATATTTCATTTCTTTGGATGTTATTGTGAAAGGTGGGTTTCACTGATTTCTATCTCAGTGAATTTGTTATTCCTATATAGGAAAGCTATTAATTTTTCAACATTGACTTCGCAGCCAGCTGCAGTACTAAATTTTGTTTTCTAAATCTAGATGTCTTTTGGTAGAGTTTTTGGGGTCTTCTAGTACAGTCTAATGTCATTTGCAAATAATGATCATTTAACTTTACCCTTTTCTATTCTTATTCCTTTTATTTCTCATTCTTGTCTACTTGCTCTGGCTAGTATTTCCAGAGCCTTTTTTATTTCATTAATTTGTCTAATTGCTCTGGTTACTGTTTTCAGAACTATATTGAATAAGAATGGTGACAGTGAACATCCTGTCATGGAAGTATCTTACTTCTCCATCAATTTTGAAAGATGGTTTTGCAGGCTACATTTGTGGGTTGGAAGTTATTTTCATTTAGGGCTTGAAATATTTCATTCCAAGCTCTCCTTGACTTGAGGGTTGTGTGGTTCTAATAGACTTTCCTTTATATGTGACTTGTTTCTTTTCTCTAACACAGAAAACATTCTGTTTTAATATTCTGCTCTTGTGCTGAATTTCTGGAATCTCATTATAATACTCCTAAGTATAGATTTTTTTATCATGGCTAATTGGAATTTCATATGCCTTACTTATCTGTATGTCAAACTTTTTTCCTGCTTGGGAAGCTTTTAATATGACATCTGTGAACAGTTTTTTTATGTCATTTGCTCAGTCTTCTGCTTTTCCTTTGACTCCAATCAATCTGATGTTATTCTTCTTTGCATCATCTAACAGTTGCTGGATGGATTTTTCATGATCCCTTGGTATTTTAAAGAAATCCTTCTTTAAGCTCCTATTGGCTCATTGTGCTGTGTACACTTTTGAAAGAATTTTTAATACCCTGGAATCTGTCTTATGAATTCCATTTTCTTCCTATGTTGGGCTTTCATGGTTTTCTCATTTCCTAGGCTCCTCTATGTTTTTATCTGTATCTGCTCTAAAGTCACATAGCATGTCTTTCATTATGGTCACCGTCTCTGTAGTTATCTGAGAAATTGTTTCTGATCTGAATTTTTTCCTAGAGCCTCATTCATGTGCTTTGTTACTTCCCCTGTTACCATTTCAGAGAGTGCAGGTGGGTGGCTTTCAGATTGTTCCATCTCACTGCTAAATTCTTATTGATTTTCTGTCATTATAATGTAGTAATTAATAAAAGTAGAGTTTTAAAGTAACCAATCATGGTAGTATATTTAGATCTATCAGTTTTTGCTTGATGTATTTTCAGTTTTTGTTAGTTGCATGTACATCAAGGATTGTTATGGCATCTGGAAAGTACATTGTATTTTATTTTACTTTATATTCTGGTAGTGGGAATTGAACCCAGGTGTGTTTTACCAGTGAGCTATATTCTCAGTTCTTTTTATTTTTTTATTTTGAAGCAGTCTTGCTAGTTGCTCAGCATAGCTTTGAACTCTGAATTCTCCTAGCTTAGTTTCCGAGTAGATGGGATACAAATTTGTGCCATCACACCCAATACACTTGTATTTTATTAGAGGTAGCCTGGTATATACAGTATTTCATCATCCCTTAAACCTATGTGGAAATTAACATTTAAGTGGCATTGTAGACAAACATTGTTGCATACTTACTTTTATCAACCTTGACACTCTTTGACTTTTAATTGGTGTTTTTAGTTTATATTTAAAGTCAATAATGAGTAGATATTTTCTCTTTCTTGCAGTTTTTCTATGTTTCTGCCTTTTCTGGTTTAATTCAGAATTTTAATGAGTTCATTTTACTTTTTTTTTGTAAGATATTAATTGCAGTTACTTTTACTGTATTCTAGGAATTCCTGGAAATTTACAATTCACATTCCCAACCAATTTGCCTTTCAACAGCATTACAGCATTGCAAGTACAAGGTAGGTACCCCAAATGAGAAAATTTCCATGATTCCTACCTTTCATTCCTTGTGATACTGCTGTCAGCCATTTTTAAAGCACATTATTTTTATTTAAAATATTATATTAAGCTTAATTACGAATAAGAAAAATAAATTATTTACTTTTTCCCCCCTTTTCTCATGCTCTTTTTCATGTTGATCCATGTTGCTTACCATTTTCCTTGTATTTGGGGAACTTACACATTTTCCAGGCTAGATCTGTTGGTGGTGAGTTGTGACAGTTATTGTTTAACTGGGAATACCTTAGCATTTCTTGCATTTTTACACAATAATTTTATTGAATATACAATCTTAGATTGGTGACTTTTAATATTGCTCTCAACACCTCCTGCTTGCTTAGGTTCTATTGAGAAATGTTGTATAATTGTTGCTTTGGTTTTTTTTTTGCTCTGGACAAGCATTTATTGAAAACAGATGAGGAGCCAGTGAGTGGCTGTACCCAGGCCAGTCACTCCTTTGTATACGCAGTTGTGCTTTGTCTTACAAATTTAAATCACTCTACAACTCTAGAACAGATGGCCACATTTGTGTTCACTTGGGAAAGAAGGCAAAGGTCATGATCATCAACCAATGTAGAGTTCACAAACAAAACCAAAATTTTGCCAAATGTCTATGTTTGTGAACTAAATTGTTCACAAACAAAACTGAGACATGTGAATTGAGGTATCACTGTAACTGTTTCCTTACCTCTAGGTTCATGAATGTGAGACTGTGTGTGTGTATGTGTGTGTGTGTGTGTGTGTGTGTGTCTGTATCTGTGTATTAGGGCAAAGAGTTGTTTTTTATTTTGTTTTGCATTCTCTAAACATACTGGATCATTGTCCTGGCACTTAATAAAATTTTGGAATGTTTTTTGCCTTTTGCACACTGAATTCCTTTCTTTTTATGTCCTTTATCTGCGAATCTATTGTCTGTGAGTTCTTGAATATTCTATGTTCATATGTCTCTGTGTATGTATGTGTGTCTTTTCTTTTACCTTATAGCACTTCAGTTTGATAAATGTCTATTGATCAGTATCAAACTTATTGATTTTATTGTGATCATTAAAGGCATTTTTATTTCCATTTGCATTACTTTCAATTTTTAACATTTTCTTTTCGGATTTTTAAAATTTTCCATCATACTGCATACATTAACATGTTTCTACCTGTTGTCTATCTTTTACATAATAAACTCAACACAGAATCATACATATTTATTCTTAGTTCCAATATCTGAATCATACCTGAGTCTGGTTCTGATGTTTTATTTAGTGCAGGAAATTATTATAATCTCACTAGAGGTTGGGCCGTGGATTAGTGTTCGCCATAACTATTGGTGCCAAGAATATCCAATCCTCCAATGTCCTTATATTTTTTTCTCCCTAATAATTTAAGACTTCCCCAAATACTTTTCAAAGAGATTTTGTGTCTCACGGAGCTTTTAACGATAGTCTACAATCACTATATTATTGGAATAGTGGTAAGGTATGGAAGAGGCTAGGGTTATATCACCTCCCTATCGGGGACCCGGCCTAGATCCCCAATCTTCCGAACGAGTGTACGGCGAGGGCTTAAATAAATGAGACAAGTTGTATGATTTTAGGGCTCCAGGAGGATCAAAGCCCCTGCAGAGTTCTTGACTCTGCAGCTATCACTAGGGCTAAGACAAAGAGTTTCTCAGGATCACCCGTATATATTTTCAAATAGACAAAGAGAGGGGATACTGAGGGAGGTGCTGAGGGTGGTGCCAGAACTGAGCAGGACTTGGGAGTCACTTTAAGGACATCTCCAAGGAGGAAGGAATGCCAGGAATGGAGAACTATGTTATCTCCAAAATGGCCTTTGTGATGGGACTGCGATGCCCTGCAGAGTAAGACTCTTGCAGGGCAGTCTCTATTAGCATAATTGATTATAGAGCCAATATGTCCTCAGCTGCAGCCTTCTTTACCTTGCCTTTTGAGGTATCACTGACCTCATTGGCCACTACAGGCCTCGATCAGGACCAGTGATTCATAGAATTTCCTTACTATGAATCAGCTCCCATTGCCAGGCAAGGGGCCTAGGCCTAGGACAGGCTCACAGATAAATAAAATGCCAATTAGTAAATTTTATATACTGCTCAGAACTGCTTCGTAGCGGTCTCCAACACTCCCAACCAAGTATCAGTGTTTTAGAACTCTTCACTTGGGATGTGATCTTCATAAGTATGTTTCCAATTTTGGAGGTTTTATTTTTTCTCCCGTCTCTTTATCCATGGCTCCAATATTCCAAGTATATTTCCTTAAAATCCTCAGCACCATTGCTCAGGTTTTTTTATTTTTTATTTGTTGTTGTTGTTGTTTTAGAGAAATCCCCTTCTCTCACTGGGATATAGCTCTGACATGTCCTATCCTCTATTATTATCAAAAGAATTCTGTCTTTGATACTATTCATTAAGTTTTCTCTCTCCCTGGCAGAAACAAGAGAGGATGTTTCATTGTAGGAATCTATCACATTTCTGGAGGTAAAGGCACGCACATTTGTGAACCCCACCCCCACACCACACACACACACACACACACACACACACCCCAGAACCACAGCTTCTCCTTCCTGGGATAGTCGCCTGCATGCACAGCAGCTCACTGAAATGGCCTTTGCGGTGAGCACCTCCCTGCTCACGGACGCACCAGCTTCTGCCCCAGGTGAGCATATTTCAGCTGCACCTCTTGGGGTGAATCCATCTCTCCTGATTTATACTATCTGCTGGATTTTATTCCTTTAAAGTCTCCTTTATTCCTTTGGCTGTCACTGCACAATGGTAAAAGAGAAATATGAGAAGAATATACAACTGCTTCATTTTTGTTACATATGCTCACTTGTCTTTATAGATTGAAACTTCCAAGAATAGAATATTTCTTCTTTCCTTAAAGGCCTGATAACTTAAAATTTCAGTTAGCCTTCTTATGTTTTTTTAATATAAATTCTCTAATTTATCTCTAGGAAAGGTAGACATAGTAAAAGAATAAAAATCAGGACAGATTTACTTACAGATTCGGTAGCCTGCATCCCACCACTCATCTCTCAGGAGACTCAGTATTCTTATCTGTCATGCAAGCAGGAAACTAAATCATTGCTATATTAGATACCACTTTAAGAGACTTTAAAAACAGAAATTCCCTTTTAATGAGCAAGACTTCACATTCATAGCTATAGTTTTCCTAGCCCATTCTGTTACTGCTTGGGACACTTATGAAACAAAGCAAACAAACAAAAAAGTTTCTGGGTATGGAAACCTTGCTCCAGCTGAGCCATTTACATTTCTCCATAAAATTTTGAATTTGGCACTAAAAATTATTTGACACATGTTTTCTTGGCAGTAGAATCCTATCAAGGACAACACACCGGAGGGCAAACTTTTGAAATGGCTTAGTTTCCCTACACTTTAATTCCTGCTCCTCGAATTCTCCAAGTTCTACAAAACTCCTCCCCCTACAGTTTTTTGAATTAAGTGTGCTTTAGAGTCTATTAAATGTAGTAACAGGAGGAGATTCATCATAACTGAATATAGGAGGACTCACATTGGAGTTTCTCAGAGGAAATCAACTAAAAACACAGGTAATTGGAAGAAAAGGTGGGACATACATCCTGATACCAAAGTTAATTTGAGATCAGATGCTTGTAGATCAAACAAAACATAGCATAGGACTTTATAAAGTGATAGATCAGCCCACAGGGCTGCCTGTGAGTTTCTCACCAGTGGGATCAGAATTTGAGCAGGAATCACCAATTCCAGGAAGCTTCTCCCTACAACAAAACAAAAATGAAACAAAACCAAAGGAAACTAAGCAAAGCAAAGCAAAGCAAAGCAAAGCAAGGAAAGGCAAAACAAAACAAAACAAAACAAGGCATAAAAGAGAGACTGTAAAGGTGTGACAAACTCAATTCACACAGGATAGACCTAGAACATACGGTCCCTCACCTCTTGATTTCCTTCAAACAGAAGACACTGCAGCCTGGCAACAAATTTCACTGGCATGTACAGGGTGAGTGACTGCTCCTTGAAGGGCCACCAGTTGTTTTTTGTTTGCTTGTTTGTTCTCTTTCTTCTTCTTTTTCTTTTTCTTTCTCTGTCAAGCACCATAACTGCTAACTGGAGCCTCCTGGGACAACAACGGGAGGGGCCAGCCACGGCACCGAGGATTGCTAGTGAAGCAGCACAACACCTCCTGCCCAGGACTGGTGCAGGAAGGGGGCTTGGCTCGAACCATGGCACTCGGGACTTCCCTGCCCTGAGACTGACAACCCGCAACATAAGCACCATTGGGCCAGGAAAGCAGCAGCTCCCTCGAACCTGAGACCTAGTGTGGGGACATGGGAAGCACGCCCCCACTCTATCACAAATGGTGCAGCACCCTTGGGCCAACAAGTCAGTGCTGTCTCCAACTTGAGCAACCAGCATGGGACAAACTTGTGAACACCAGCTCAGCACAGGAAAAAGAGGGTGGAGAGTGAGGGAAGCCATAGTGTGGAACGGAACAGGCTGTACAAGGTCCAGGAGGGGCCAACTCTACATGGCACTGGGAGGTGCCTCGGGCTCTGAAGGCTCCACAGCAGCCAGGAGAGAAACACAGAGACAAGCAGGGTAAGGACTAGTGGGTGAGCTGTACAGAAAGCTGCTGGCTAAAGACTGGCCCCCATCCTGAGGCCGAGATGGGCCTCACATCCAACCCATCACTAATCCTATTGCAGAATTGCTGGGACACTGATTTGGACATTGCTACAGAGCAGGGGACACCAGAGGAATTTAATTGTTTTTCTCTGTGTGTGTTGTTTCCCTTTGCCTGGTTGGGGTTTTTTGTTTCTTTTTTCTTTTTTCGGTTTATCCATATATTTCTGATCTATTCTATTCTTCTTCCTTCACACTCTCCTCAGCTACCTCTCTTGATCTTAGGATATCTTCATGGGAGTGAACATTGCCCATAACCCTTCTGCTTCACTTCAATAATTCACTTTGTTTTGTCTTTCATTCTTTCTCTTCTGTCGCCTCCTCCCATTCCACAGGACTTTGTGTGATCAATCTTTGTCCTCTAGCCTTGCTTCACTTATATTTCTCTATATCCATCTCTCTGTTTTGACCCTTATATCTCTTAAATTTCCCCACTACTATAGTAAAATCACCCTACTAGGGGGAAACTCACTGTATGCAAATTTTTGATTTATGTTGGATTTTGATAACTGTAGATCTTGTCCCATGCTTAAAGATACCAAATCAAGAGTTGCCACAGTTTGTCAAATTCTAGATCATGAGAAATTGTAAGTAGATGCTTGTGGTGCAGTCAAGGCCATCAGTTTTACCCCAGACAGTTGTGAAATAGAATTCACTGCCAACTCCTTCTTTGCCCCTCACCACTCCTTCTTTATCTGATTGAATAAAGCTAGAGGGCTCAATTTCTATCTGGGCGACTGCTGCACGCTATGCTTTTTCTGCTCAGAACTTAGTTTTAAAATACTGTTCTGAGTCAGATGCTCTGTGGTCATCTCAACAAGCGTACAATCATCGAGACACTCTCTAATCCAGGTTCACACACACGAAAAAGTAAACATGGGAGTCCATAATACAACAAGTAATTCCATTTACAACTGTTGCCCTAATGAGCCTGTTTTTGTCTCATGTTTTACACCTGATAAAATCAATATTGATGATTTCAAACACCTCTCTCCATTATGTATCTTGAGCCTCTTTTGCTCTTTTGTTCTCGTGAGCCTACTTTATTTGCATGCACACTTGAAGATGTCCTCTCACCTGCTATGTGACGAGTTTTCTCATATCCCGGGTCCCTGTTCAGGTGCCAGGATGCCATGTCCAGTGCGACTCTTGAATTTCTCAGGGGACAGAGGGTGAAGGATGAAGAAATGAAGACAAGTGTTAGAAAACAGGAAGCTGAGGTCAGGTGGAGGCTTCTCTCCTGATGGGAGAAAAGAACTTAGAAAAACGCGGTGTATTTATTTATGCACTCCACAAGTTTATATCACATGATACTGCTCTGCCTATCAGCTTATTTGCTTGGCTTGTCTGGAGCACTCGATGGTCTTGGAGCTGACCTTGCTTTAGCCCCGCATGTGTGATTCATCTATAGCTTTAGCCACTCCCCACAGGAAAACTCCAAGAGAAAGAAGTTACAGTCATAAACATACATGAGCTGTAGCAGCACCCAACTATATAAAACAAATATTAATGGACATGAAAAATCAAATAAGCACTAATATAGTTGTCATGGGAGAACTTAATACCACATTGTCACAAATATAAATCAACTAGACAAAAAATTGATAAGGAAATATTAGAACTGAACCAAACCTGTGAAAAATGAACTTAGTAGATATCTACACAGTGTTCCACTCCACAACATCAGAGTACACATTCTTCTAACCTGCACACAGGACATTGCCCCAAATAGACCACATACTAACCCAAGGAACATGTGTAAGTAAATACAAAGGAATTGAAATTATCTATTGCATGTTATCTGACCATAGTGCAAGGAAATTGGAAATCAACAGCAAGAAAAACCACAAAAGCTCTGTAAGTACAAAAAATTAAGTAACACCTTACTGAACAACAAATGCATCACAGATGAAATTAAAGAAGAAATTAAACAGTATCTACAACTAAATGATAATGTCAATATCAGAACTTATGGGATGCAATGAAAGCAGTTCTAAGAGGGAAATTTATAGCAGTGAACACCCATATAAGGGAAGACAGAATAAGCTAAAAAAAAAAAAAACCTAATGTTGAAACTCAAACTTCTAGAAAAACAACAAGTCAAGCACAAAACTCATATGTGGGACTAAATTATAAATATCAGGACAGACATTAATGCAACTGAGACTAAGGAAACAATACAGAGAATCAATGAATCAAACAGTTGATTTTTTGAAAGATTAAATAACACTGATAAGCCCTTACTTAGGCCTTTATCAAAAAAGGAAATAAAAGACTTAAATTTATGCATATAGAAACAAAAAAGGTGAAATCACAACAGATTCTGCAGAAATCACCATCATCAACACTTATTTCAAGAAATTTTATGCTAATAGAATGGAAAACAGATGAAACGGACAGATTCTCAGATACATGTGAACTACCAAAGCAGAATCAAGGAGACAATAAAAATTCTAAATAACCTCACATCAATCAATGAAATTTTAAGTGTAATTAAAAACTTAACAAAAAAGAAATGTCCAGGTCCTAAGGTATATACAACTGAGGTCTGCAAGAGATTTGGAGAAGATCTAATGCCATTACTCTTCAAACTCTTCAGTGAAATATAAAGGGAAGCAGTACTCCCAAGCTCATTCCTGGAGGAAAGTATTACCTTGACATGAAAACCAGGGAAGTGTCCAACTAAAATAGAGAACTCCTGGCCAATCTCCCTAATGAAGGTAACTGCAAAAATCCTCAGTAAGATACTGGCAAGCAGAATGCAGCCAACCATCAAGAAGATTATACACCATAATCAAGTAGAATTGATTCTATGTGTGCAGGGTTGGTTCAACATATGCAAATCAATAAATGTACTATATAAGATAAACAGAAGAAAGACAAAAGTCACATGATCATCTCAATGGATGCAAAAAGAGCATTTGATGAAGTCCAACACCCATTTATGATAAAAACCCTACAGAAAATTGGAATAGACAGTCTTTATGTAAGTATGATAAAAGCCATCTATAACAAACCAACAGCCAACATCATACTAAATGGTCAAAAATTGAAAGCTTTCATTCTAAAATTGGAAACAAGATAAAGATGTCCACTGTCATCACTCCTAGTTAATACAGTTTTGGTAGCTTTACATAGTGGTGTGTGCCTTTAATCTCAGCACTCTGGAGGCTGAGGCAGGAGGATCTTTGTGAGTTCTAGATCAGCCTGTGCTACAAAGTGAGTTCAAGGCCAGTCTGAACTGCATAGTGAGTCCCTGTCACAAAGAATAGGGCCAGGGATTTAGTTCAGTGACATCAGCACCTGCCTGGCAGGCACAAGGTTGTGAGTTTGATCCCTGGTACAAAAAAAAAAGTACACTTTTGGAAATATTTGCCAGAGCAGTTAGATAAGTTAAAAAAATAAAAGGAATAAAGATAGAATGGAAGAAGTTAAATTATCATTATTTGTAGATGACATGATACTCTACATAGAAGATCTTAAAAACTCCACCAAAAAACTTGTACATTTAATAATTAAATTCAACAGTGTAGCTGGATAAAAAGTCAACATTCAAAAATTGAAAACATTCCTATACACAAACAAATTCACTGAGATAGAAATTAGGAAAACCATATCCTTTACAATAGCATCCAAAACATGAAATACTTAAGAATCAATCTAACAAAGGAAGCAAAAGATCGAGGCAGTAAAAATTGCATTCTCTGAAAAAGGAGATCCAAGAGGACTTCAGAAAATGGAAAGATACACCTTGCTCATGAAGAGAAAGAACAAACAGTGAAAATGGGAAAATGGCCCTACACCCAAAATGGTTATACAGATGCAATATACTTCCAATCAAAATAGAATTAGCATAACTCACAGAAACAGAGAAAACATTCTCAAATTCATTTTGAACCGGAAGAGAGCTAGAATAGCAAAAGCAATTCAGGGCAACAAATGCCTCAAGGAGTATCACAATCCTTGACTTGATACTATACTACAAAGCTACTGTGAAGAAATCAGCATGGTCCTTTCCAAAAAAAAAAAAAAAATCAGACCTGAGGATCAGTGGAACAGCTTAGAAGATGCATATACAACTACAAAGACATTCAGCCAGCTTATCTTTGACAAAGAGGCCAAAAATATTCACTGGAAGAAAGATAACCTCTTTAAAAAATGATGCTGGAAAAACTGGCTTTCCACATGCTCAAGACTAAAACTAGACCCATGTCTCTCATCATGCAATAAACTAAAGTCAAAATGGGTCAAAGGTCTAAATGTTAAAAAGGAAACACTACTGGAAGACAAAATAGGTAGAAACCTTGAAGACACAGGGGTAGGCAGAGACTTAATAACCAAAAGCCAAACTGCATGGGAAGTACTTCAAATAATCAACAATTTGGAACTCATCTTATTAAAAACTTCTGCACATCAAAAAAAAAATCACCAACAAAGTGAGAAGGAAACTCACAAAGTGAGAAAAAGTTTTAGTCAATCGTTCCTCAGATAGAGAACTTGTATCAAGAACATATAAAGAACTGCAACACATAAGGGCTTTCAAATTCAAAAATGGGCATCTGAGATGAAAACACACTTCTCAGATGAAGAAATACAAATGACAAACAAATACATGAAAAAATGTTCAACATCATTGATCATTCAAGAGATGCAAGTTAAAACAACACTGAGATTTCATCTCTCTCCAGAAAGAATGGCTACCATCAATAATCAACCAATAACAAATGCTGGTGAGCCTATGGGGAAAAAAGAACCCTTTTACACTATTGGTGGGAGTGCAGACTGGTACAACCACTGTGGAAATCAGTGTGGAGATGCCTCAAAAAACTAGGATTGGAGGTCCCATGTGAGCCAGCTATTCCCCTTGGGGCTATCTTCCCAGAAAAATTAAAAACATCGTACCTCAGTGACATACATATACCCATATTTATAGCAGCACAATTTGTAATAGCTAAATCTTGGAAACAACCCAAGTGCCCATCAACTGAGGAATAGATAAAAAAAAAAAGATGTCTTTTTATACAATAGGAATAGTACTGAGCCATAAATAAGGATAAGCTTATGACTTTTATAGGTAAATGGTTGCAACTAGAGACCATACTTATACGTGAAGTAAATCAGACTCACATGTGTAAACATCATAGTGTCTCCCCGATTAAAAACTGAAAGACTAAATAAGGCCAAAGCACAATAGATATTTTGACAGTGGAAGAAATTGTTCAAAAGGAAAAAGGAACTAGAATGGGGAAAATGGGGAAGGAAGAAAGGGAAAAGAAAAAAACCCAAAATATAAGATGGTTGTATTACTAGTTTCTCTTAATTCAGTAGAAAGGAAAGTTTGTACTAATATTGCTTGGAGACATTTTTATGCCCCTATCTTTTTCCCTGATTAACTACTTTAAGAATAACAATAGTCAATGTATTAACTATTGTTTTGCTCATATTACTTTTGTGATGAATTCTTTTTAACTTATTTTCCATGAAAAGAAAACCAATAGGAATTGATTTGTAGTCCACAAATTTTTCGGAGGTCCAGGCATACATCTGCATTTACTGAATCAGCTAATTTAATTTAAAAGATGAAATTATTTTATTAACTTAAAAAATGTAATGACAAATTTTGTATTACAACCTATTTATTTTTTAATATTGTTTTGAACTATACGGAACCTCAAGTATTTGCAAGTACGCTGGATGAAAGTGCTACAACAACATAAAGTAAGAGCCAGTGTCTTTCCTACACCAACCTTGTCTATCCATAGGAACAACCCAAATACTTCTTATAAATATGTGAAGAAGTTTGATTTTCCTTCAGGGAAAGGAAAATCTGAGCAGTCTTCTAAAAAGTCTTCAAGTACCAAAAGTTTTGGCAGGATAAAGATTTGCTGGTCTTTTAGTGGCATCTTATCTCGATGGTGTAAAAAACTGAAAGAACTCCCCAAATCACCTGCATTTTACAATTATGATTTCTGGAATGACTGATCTTCTGGCCCCAGTAGCTTGTCAGGCCCTTTGGTTGCTGTTCTTCAGGACGCTGGCTAGATTTTCTTAGACGAGCTCAGCTTGTGTATCCTTACTGTATTTCCTTGTAGTTTTAGTGTAACTCTGCTTCTAGAAACAAGAATATGCCTTTAACACTTTGAAAGAATGATTTTGGGAAAATTTCTGGCATTGTCACTATGTGTGTGTACTTTTAAATACTCAGTGAGAGACCCCGATATCAATACGTGTAATAATGTCATCTGATATATTAACCTTTTTGGGAAACTTGAAATCTTAACATATATATAATAGAAGGGGAAACATTTTAAAAAATGAGACATATAAGCAATAACAGCCGAAATTATCCTTAATTCAAAATGACCAGTCTCACCAAACATGGTCTTATCACTTTGTGTCCTATCAAATTTACATGTCTTATTTCAAATCTAATTGTACTTCTTCCATGTTAACAAAAAGGTGTGACAAATGTATGTAGAAAACTGTTTTAAAAAGAGAAACACTTGCTGCATGTTGTGTATAACATTTGTGTTCATAAATAATTTAAAAGGAGTCTTCATGTCCCGAGAGTTCATAAGACATCCGTACATATTGGGGGAATCAGAAAATAAAGTAAACGACTTCACAGAGATAATTTAGGTATTCAAGGAAACTTCAGTATTTTAAGGCAGGAAATTTAACGCTGAAAAGGGATTCTGAAACATAGACTAATGTGAAGTTATTCCAAACAAATGAAAAACACAGTTGAACTGCAAGCAGAGGGGGATGTTTCAGAGTTCACGTGAAATAGGGAGTAGGGTGATTTGCGTATGTGACAGTAGTATGCGTGTCTCAAGATGTCAATTTGTAAAGAATTACCAAGGGTCTAGCAGTCAGACCATAAAGTAGGCTTTTATTTATACCCATATCTAGTCTTTGCAACATAGTTTTGAGTCATGGGATACCTAGATTGGACAATCATTTCTTTTCTTAAACAATTCTGAATTACTATGCTTAAGTGTTTCCAATGATACATGTATTGGGTGATACTATGTACCCCCAAGTCCTCATATACTTTTGCTGGGGCTGAGTCTGGTGCTTAGGTTTGGTCTGTTGTCTAGTGCTGGGATTGATGATGTGAGTGCTGCACCTGCCCAGGGGTGGAGCTGAGATACAGTGTAAATGAGGCGGGTCTTCCTCTTGCTTGCTTCCACTCTTTCTCTTTCTCCAGTGCACCTTGCTCTTTGGCAGCTGCTATGAACGGCAGCCCCACCACGCCGTTCTGCCTTGGAGCTAACTAAGTATGGATTGAAACTCCCAAGAAACTGTAAGAAATAAACCTTTCCTTCCCTAATTTTGGGCATCAGGTATTTTGTCTCGGCAATGAGTAAAAAGTAACTAAGACAATATAGGAAGAGAAATACACTCACATTGATCTGCTAAGAATAGCAGGCAACATTCCAATATAAAAACAAATAAAGGATAAAGCAACCATTTAAAACTTTTATTAAAAATTAACATTAGTTAATATTTTGCATATTGCTATCTTAGAAGTAATTGCTCAGGTTACAAGATTTAGGTACAAGACATGACAAAACAAACAATGAAAGCACAAACTGTTCTTTTGGGTGAATCAACAGATATTAGTAGTATAGTTATCTATCTCGTATATATGTATATATATATATACATTATACACACACACACACATATATATATATATCTGTATACTGATATATGTATAATCTTTTCCCTTCTTCCTTTTCTCCTTTCCTATATTCCAGTTGTTCTTTCCTTTGGAGCACTTTCTTTCACTTTCATTATCACAATATCTATTGTACATTTGGATCTTATTATTCTTTCAGTTTTTTTTATGCTAGGGAGACAATTCGATATTTACAAAAGTGACTTTGGTTTATTTCACTTATAAGTATGGTTTCAAGTTGCCTCCATTTACTTATAAAAGCATCAAGATTATCTTTCTTTATAGCTGAATAATATTCCATTATATAAAAATATTGCATCTTTTTGTCTATTTTGTGGTTGATGGCATTTAGGTTGTTTCCAAGATTTATCTGTTACAAATTGTGCTGCTATAAACATGGGAGCACATATATCACTGTAGCATGACATTTTCAATTTTTCTGGGAAAACACCCAGAAGGGGAATAGCTGGATTGAATGGGACTTCCAATCCTAGGTTTTTTTTTTTTTTTTTTTGTGAGGAATCTCTGCACTGATCTCCACAGAGGATGCCAGAAAATGGAAAGATATCCCTTGCTCTTGAATAGGAAGAACCAACATAGTAAAAATGGCCATACTCCCAAAGCAGTTAGATATACTTAATGCAATTCTGATCAAAATACCATTAATATACCTCACAGATCTAGGGGAAACATTCTT
This sequence comes from Dasyprocta punctata, assembly GCA_004363535.1. Lineage (NCBI taxonomy): Eukaryota > Metazoa > Chordata > Mammalia > Rodentia > Dasyproctidae > Dasyprocta > Dasyprocta punctata. Next base: position 95,875 of record RJWM01000418.1, on the reverse strand, counting down.
AAATTCATTTTGAACCAGAAGAGATCTAGATTAGCAAATATAGTTCTGGGCAACAAGCACGAGTCAGGGAGTATCACAATTCTTGACTTGATATTATACTACAAAGCTACAGTGATGAAATCAGCATGGTCCTGGCCAAAAAAAAAAAAAAAAAAAAAAAAAGATCAGAACTGAGGGTCAGTGGAAGAGATTAAAAGATGTATATGCAACTACAAAGACACTCAGTCAAATATATTTACTGAAAGAAGGACACTCAGCCAAACATATTTACTGGAAGAAAGACAGCCTCCTTAATAAATGGTGCTGGTTGTAGTCAGACGTGGTGGCGCACACCTTTAATCCCAGCACTTGGGAGGCTGAGGTAGGTAGAGTGTTGTGAGTTCGAGGCCGGCTTGGGCTACAACGCAAGCACAAGGCTGGACTGAGCTACATAGTGCGACCCTGCCTCAAAAAATTAGGGCTGGGAGTTTGGCTCAGTGGCTTAAGCGCCTGTCTGGCAGGCATGAGGCTGTGAGTTCAATTCCTGGTGCTGCAAAAAAAAAAAAAAAAAAAAAAAAAAAAAAAAAAAAAAAAAAAAAAAAAAAAAAAAAAAAAAAAAAAAAAAAAAAAAAAAAAAAAAAAAAAAAAAAAAAAAAAAAAAAAAAAAAAAAAAAAAAAAAAAAAAAAAAAAAAAAAAAAAAAAAAAAAAAAAAAAAAAAAAAAAAAAAAAAAAAAAAAAAAA
>RJWM01000418.1:0-95054 GCA_004363535.1 Dasyprocta punctata | reverse complement strand
TGGAAAAACTGGCTCTCCAGCTGAAGACTAAAACTAGACCCATGTCTCTCATCATGCAATAAACTAAGGTCAAAATGGATCGATGACCTAAATGTTAAAAAAGAAACACTAAATCTACTGGAAGACAAAATAGGTAGAAATCTTGAAGACACAGGGGTAGGCAGAGACTTCATAACCAAAAACCAAACTTCATGGAAAATATTTCAAAGAATCAACAACTGGGATCTTATCTGATTAAAAAGTTTTTGGACTTAACAGAAATCACCAACAGAATGAACAGAAAGCTCACAGAATGGGAAAGAATTTTAGCCAGATGTCCCTCAGACAAAGGACTTATATCTAGAACATATAAAGAATTATAAAACAGGCCACCCAAATTCAAAGACCCAATCCAAAAATGGGCATCTGAGATGAATATGTGCTTCTCAGATGAAGAAATACAAATGGGAAGTAGATACATGAAGAAATGTTCAACATCAATGGTCATTCAAGAAATGCAAATTAAAACAACATTGAGATTCCATCTCACTCCAGAAACAATGGCTATTATCAAGAAATTAAGCAATAACATATGTTGATGGGGCTGTGGGAAAAAAGGAACACGTTTCCACTGTTGATGGGAGTGTAAGGCTTTTTAAATCTACTCCAATTACAAAGGGCATAAGGATTTTTTGCTTTGACCTTGGAGAAAATCTTTCTCTACAGTAGAGACTCTGAGCAGTTTCTATGTAATGATTATGAAACATTGCCTAAGTGCCCAGCTGTGGACACATTTTGAGTTCTAAGCCTAGTTCTGCTTTACATTTCCTGCATTGTGCTGGAAAATGTCTTTGTACTTTTCTTTCCAACTGTTTCATCACTATAATGGTGTTAATAAAAGTCATCACCAGCCTGCCTTCCAGGAATGTTGTGATGATAAACACATATCCATAGAAAAGTGTGCAACTAACAGAATTCTGAATGGTAAACTACACTAATCACCATAGCAACAGCAAGCCAACATTATTCTGCTACCAGTATCATTTACTGGTGCATGAACTCAACTTTAGGCCTAAGATTAGAGAAATCTGGGAGGAGATGAAACTGGCATACTCATCGGAGAATATTTTTAGCTTTTACATAGAGATTAGAAATATTTGTCTATATTTGAGAAGATTGGAACAAAACTTCTTTTCTCTTAGAGCTTTAAATTTAACAATAAATCATAGTAACATTTTGCTTTCATCTGTGGAGGACCACAAGGATGACTCTTGAAAAAAAGTAATTGTCTCCATTTTGTCTAAACCTGGCCATATTTCCATGTGTTGATATGTGCAGAGCTGACTAAGCTATGTCTTTATACCCTCAGTTGGTTTTAAGCAATGCAAATGAGTCTAGACAAGGTACTGATGTGTCATCTTTAAGGCAATGTGACAGTCAGTGGCTCCCAAGCAGTATGTGTGAGCTAGGCTGAGAGAAGCCACACTGTCAGCTGAGAATGAGCCTCCAGAAAAGAGGCTACGACTTCTCAAGGATGGAAAATTATCAGAACTGAAACACTGACCCTAAAATCTATATATTGCCCGAATCTGTAATATGCAGATTGCTCTGTCTGTATCTCTCTCTGCATATTGCAGAGGTGCTTTCAGGCCTCCTACCTAGCCCGAGCACTCATGTACTTCCCACCTTTCTTATGGTTACTCATCCTGGTGCCACTTCCCTGTTCATGAATTAATAAAATCTGGGTCAGGCCCTGGGTCAAGGCCTTGTTTAGCTGAATTTAGGACTACCTGGACTCCCCACAGCTACAGATATGCTCAGAGTCTTCATTCTCACCACGAGTGCACTGGCAGTGGCAGATTGGAATTAATTTTCCCCTGGGATTACAAATGTAAATGTCCCAGACTGATATGAGGTCCAGAATGGCTTTCTGTATCTTCGACACATAATATAGCATTAAGAATCTAATAGAAGCTAATCCCTTTCTGTGAGCCAGCGGCAACCACGCATCCTAGGAAGAGGACCAATAAGAAGCCAACCCCTTCCTGTGAGTCAGCCAGCATGCAGACTGGGAGACAAGAAGTGGTGCGCCCCCTTCAATAAGTAGCTGGGTGATTCAGAGAAACCAAGGCTGAGAAGATAGCTACTGAAGTAACCTAAACAACTTCATGCCTATATTGTTTGATTGACTTTGCAGGCCTAAAATGGGTAGCCTGAGCCTCTATTCAGAGGATAACAGTATGCACTATGGCATCTATGGGGGTCTCCTTCTGAAGGTGTTAGCTATGATTAATTCCCTATTACCTTGTTTTAAAGCCCTGTTTCATTTTCATTGTTTTGTTTTGTTTGGTTTTATTCTGATTTGTTTTGTTTGATTTTATTGTATTTGATGGCATGGGCAGCTATTTCAAAGATAACAAGATACATTGCAGTAAGCATTGTTGATTTCCTATTATCTTATTTTGAAGTCCTGTATCACTTTCACTGTTTCGTTTTGGTTGTCATTACTCTGTCTTATTTTGTTTGTTTGTATTCTTTTTAAAATAAAAAAAAAGAATCTATTAGACCCACAACTTCACAACATTTCTTTTTTTGGTACAAGAGATCTAACCCAGAGCCTTCACACTAACCTCCATCCCCAACCCTAATTTAACTTTAGTTTGGTTTGTTTTGAGACAGGGTATCAGTAAGACTCTAAATTTCCCAGGATGGGCTCAAACTTTTGATCTTCTTGCCTCAACCTCCTGGGATGCTGGTAGCAACTTACTTTTTTTGTCATTTTTTTAAACTATTGAAAGAAAAGATCAGGAAATATAAAGAGGACTGAGCCCTCCAGGACGTTAGTGTGTAGCCTCTTGGATGGTGTAATCTGTGGAGGGGTAAGAGTCTCTGTTTCTCCCACTCCTTCTGAGGTGAGATCTTCAGGATCTTTAGAGGTGGATCCTTTGTCACCTGTGAGAGGTGGACATGAGGTAGGAATTCATGAACTTCATTAAACTTTATTGCCAGGAAGGACAAAAGTAGGGATGAGATTACAGTTAGGGAGATGGCAATATGGTGCATGCTGTTATCTACTTGGGTCTGTATTTGTCAAACAAGGTGACTGCTGTAGACGAAGGCCAGCAAAGCAAAGCAGTCCCTTGTGGGTGCTGTGGTGGATTAACTAATGGTCAGCTTGTAATACCCAGCTGAACTGAGTCAGCATAGTTCTAGGTGTGGAAGACCAACCTGAGGATTGTTGCCAACAGCATAAAAGCAGAACTGGAGGGGAAGATAGTATGTTGTTGATTACCTTGGAGAAGCTTGCCATACTGGCTTCCTAATGTGAACTCAACTGTTCTCATCACTGGAGGAGCTCAGGTCCTCGCTGTCAGTGAGGATGGCTGTGGTTCTTTTGGGAAAGCTCTGGTCGTTAACTTGAGCATCGTTTCCTGGCTGCAGTGCAGATCCCTCAGCCTGCTGGCACAGATCTTGTATCCCACTGGAGCAGACTTTCTAGTTTTTACCACTGAGCTTTGGGCCTTCCCAACACAGATCCTTGATATAGACTGGCATGGCATATTGTCATGGGCTCTAGGCCTCCAGGTGGACTCATGCAGGACATTGCTGTGGGCTCTAGACCCTCAGCTGGATACTTTGGGTCTCTAGTGTGTGGACAGAGCTCCTGAACTTGTCTGAATTTGACTCTTTGGGTGAATATTGTAAAATAATCCTATAAATTTAGTGTCCCGTGTTAGATCTGTTCCCTTGTAAACCCTGACTACAACAAGTGCTCACTAGCACTTCGCCTACATGTCTCCAGGCAGACTTCTATGTCACATTTTAAGTACCAGGGGTCCTGCTACTGTGTGCTTTGCTTTGTTTTATGACCTCCAAGTCCTTTGTTCAACGTTTAGATAGAGAGAGAGAGAGATGATTTGTGAAAAAGTTTTTAGTGACCACTCCATGATATGATAAGATGTTTTAACGATAAGATGTGACCTTCAGGATCACTTCTAACAGTAAGGGAGATTGGAAAAAGGTAAAGGAAATAACACCAGTGTCTGCCACAGTGCTGTAGGAACCCAGCAAGAGTTTTAAAGGATTTGGTATTAGATAAACCATGTATTCCCCTTGGCAAATTATCTGAGATAGATCATCTTTAGGTTGATGTGAAGTTGTGTGCTCTGGGGCACATATTTTACTCTTTCCTTCTTTACTTTGTTCTCTTTCTGTTCCTTTCTCCCCTGTTTTTATTTCGTAAAACATTTTCTCAAAGTGGTTTTTTTTTTTTTTTGGTCTTTCTTGAAATTATTCTCATTGGGCAGCGATGGAGTCACATTAGGTGAGACATAGCAAAGTGATTACTGTGGCTGGGACCTAATATGAGCTCAAGATTAATTAGTTCCCAAGATTTTTAAATATGCCAGAAATGGGATGATGATAACAAGCGTATTACAGATGTTTGACTTTTTCACATGTTGTCACCTATCCAGACATGAGCTTAAACAGTTTTTATTTTTTAAGACATCAAATATAAGAGTATTTAATGGCTGTTCTGATCCTAATCATGATTATATGAAAGAATTCAGAAAAAATTGGGGGCTTCAAAATTCAACTGTAGTCACAGCATATCTTTGATTTATAATTTCTCTGTTAAATGCTCTGAAGAAATTCTATCAGTGCAAAGAAATAACCATTTTTTACAAAAATAATAAGCTGCATGAGGTCCTGTTGTCTTGGTGATGTGAGACCTAAAGCTCTTTGGTCAGTCTATCCAGACTAATTGAATCTGCTTAATTGAGCTACAAATCTGTGACTGTGTTCTTAAGGGATTTGCAAACCTACTGCTTATAGATAAATCAAAGTGATTATAAACTAGTCTTCACTGCTTGGCTTCAGGAGTCTCTGAAATAAAACATAAAAGGAGGGGCAATGTACACATTCCGGAACATCAAGAGTTGGTTGAGGTTCAGGATTAGTTGTGTGCAGATGTTACTGCTGGCTCCTGTTGAAAGAAAGTTTTCTTACTTCAAAACTAAATTACAATGATCTTGTGTCACCTGGAAATAGGACAAAGTTAGAAATAGTTTTTATCCATTGGCCTTCTTGCTGTACTGCTATAAAGTTTATAGTGCTCGGAACAAAGAATAATCAGGAAGTGATTGTTTTTGGAAAGAAGTAAGTTATGCAACTTGAAACTCAGGTCATTTCTCAGGGCACTTGTCACTGTGCTTCCCTGGGTTTCACCAATGGTTCAAAGTCATGGAATGAGCCTTGCGAATTTCAAAATGCTCATCATCCTACGGGGGAAAACGTGATATGAAAAACCAGGTGTTACAGGCTAGTGGAGATGAAAGTTTAGCTGTCCTTGGGCCTCTCCAGCAGTATGAGTAATATAAATTCTTTTTTCTGAAAATGCTTTAAGAAAAAGAATTTGTGGTCTATCTAATCTGATCTTTACCAGCTGCAAACTTCTTCACTTTTGGTCATTATTTACAGATGTAAAGGATGAAAGACAGTATTTGTCATTGGAAGTTTGTCAAGTTGATACCTGAAACTAATATAATCTGTCCAAGATTAGGTTAATTTCTATTCCCATGCCTGAACAAGGGATTTCTTTATTTTTTTAACTTTAATATTTTGGACAGTAGGGGCTTTTTTATATTTCAATATACAATATGATGGCTAAAAGGTACTATTTTTCTGCAAAATATTAATTCTTGTACAACTGAATTTTTTGATATCTCTATAGTGGATATTTGATTTTTAAAAATTATACTTATTCAAAATAGGCAGCATACATAATGAATTTATGAAAACAGGAATAACCCTTTTGGCAAATACGCATTACAAATAAGAAAATAAACAGAATTTGGCTTATGTCTTATTTTGCAAATTGTATGTTAAGCTGGGCTTGTAAGCTTACAACTAGCACAAAGGAAACCCCTACGGGACTTAAAATATTCCAGTGAAAAATAAGCCCCTATCATGGTCAGATAAAACCTTATAAACTTTATCTACTAGATGCTTAGTTTTCTACCTCCAAATCCATTTCATCATCTACATCATAAATTGAAAAGAAACAAGAAAAGTTTTATTAAGCAGCTGTCTAGCTATTATAAAAATTCTGAAAATAAAATGAACTATGGTGCATGATTCCATTTTGACACTACTGATGGAGTTACTTTGAAAATCTTTGCCTTTTACAAATTTTCATGAGTGCAGATGCATTTGTACTGTAAAACATGTTCCCAAAACATATGTAGGCAGGCACAATAAGGCAATAGATCTTGTAGACTGGGACAATAAAAACCCAGAGATATGAAAAACCAAAAAAGAAAAATATCTTCTCCCACAAATTCACATTTCTTTAAATTGTTCCTATTTTCCTATCTTTGGTTCGTATATTTTAAGTTTCTAAAAATGTTTTGCTTACAAAATTATATCCCATATTTGCAGTGTGAACAGCACATAATGAATCCATTTCATGAGTGTTACCTCTGTATTATCTGTGCAAATCATCCTCATACACTGGTTTATAGGAGAAACCCAGGTATATGACTGAGCCTACTGATTTTAATTCTGGAAATTTTTTTCTTTAGATGATGATATGTTTACTTCATTTACTATCTCATTCGACACATTAAGTTATCTTACTAGCAATGCCACAGAAAGTTCACTTTGAAGGAGAACAAAAAGAAACTATTGGAAGCATTGATGTGTGTCTAGAGGTGCAATCCAGCTTGGATTCAAAGTTCTGGATATAAATGGGAAGAATGTGGTAAAAATACTTGGAACAGGTTTTAGACATCTTAAATAAAAACTACTCAGCTGAAACCAATGAAAATTTTGCAAGAAAATTTACACAAACCTGGACACACATTGCATTAATAGATTGTCAAGAAAGTATGATTGTCTGCAACTGTGAGATCCAGTGTGAAAGGGGAGTCCAAGAGACAAGTTGAGCACTGAATCTGGATTTTGATCTCACATAATGTACTTGTTAAAATCTGATGAATATGATTTTTGATTTTGAAAATTGAGGACAAAGAAAGGATGTGATTCAGGCGTGGCATTCAGCAGTCCTCCAAATGGCCATCCATAATACAGTGGTATGCTGGGAATAAACATCCTCAGTAGAATAAAATGGCAAAAGACTTTGGCCTAGGTACAAAGGAAAATCAACGTACATGTGAACTAGAAGCCTGAATTCACATGATCTGTATGCAAAATAAAACACCTTGAAAAAAGAAATTGATTTATGATGGTCCTGATTTTAATGTACTCATAAATGTAAATTCAAACCCAGCTGCAAGAGTGACACTTCACACCACTCTGCAGAGTATTTCCACATATTATCATGTAAGAAATGTAAGATTACAGTAAAACAAAAATCAAAGAAACACAAGAAAGCAATTTACCTATGTAAAAGAAAAAGGACAGAGAAATTCCTTTTATGACTTTATATATTGTAATTTTTAAAAACAGATTACAAAGATTATAGATATACTTGAAGAAGTAAAAGAAGTTATTAAAGCAGCAAGAGGATATAAAAAGTTGTAATTCACACTGAAAATAAATTAAAACCTAGACATGAAAACAAAACGAAAAGCCAATAGGTATGACAGAAGCTTAGGCTGGATGAATAAGGAAGTAAAGAAATAGAATGCATATCTGAGAAGTTTGTTTTCTCAAGAAGACAGGAACGAAGATGAGAAATATGGACGAGCAGGTCATAGATACACCCCAAAGGAGAAGAGTTCTAACATTCTAATTGGAGGATACGATGGGAGGTGAGAACGTCTGCAGGAGAAAACACGGCCAAAGGGAGAGTGTTTAAAAAACTCCAGAAAGTCTAGTAAGTGTGAACACTTAAATTCAGGATCTTAGTGGATTATAAACAACATGGACATCTTAAAGAAGTAAAAATTAGTAAAAATGCATGTGAAAATTAAGCTCCCAAAACACAGAAGACATTAAAATTAGTTGGAAAATAAGACAAAATAAATACTACCTAAGAAAAACACAACAAAGAGACGTAAGATGTCCCCTAATTAGAACAAGGAGAGAGTTTTCAACTTAAATTATATTTTCAATGAAGCTCTCATAAAATAAAAAGAAAGTAATTATTCAAAAAATAAACAACAAGATAAACTTCAGTCATTTCGAATGCAGTACAGGTGAGTTGTCTTATATGTTAACACAGAATGATGAACAATAAAGAAGTGTGTAGATTAAAATATAATGAATTTAATGCTAATTAATGATAATAAAATTTAAAGTTCAAAGTACAAATGCTGCATATGTCTAAAATATAAAGCAATATTTTGTTAGGATTGTGGTAAATAGCCAGACTCCAAGAAATCTATATTATTTGGAAGGAGCATAATGATACTTATTTCAAATTGTGCATATATGAAATTTAAAGAATAAAAAGAAACACTAAAAGGCTATAAGTAGAAGCATAACTTCCATAGTAGAAAATGAATAAATAAATACAAAAATATCAATGCAAAAGGTAGCAAAATTAAGAAAAGCAACCGTAAAAATGAAGCAGAATATATTCACAATCACAGTGCATATCAATGAGTGTAGGTCTCCAATTAAAAGAGGAGGATTTCCTCAATAAATGAATGTCATTTGTTGTTCTTGTTCATTGCTTGTTTTTTAAATTAATATTTGCCTTTGTTTCATTTTCTTTGGTTTTGATTAAGCATTTTTATTATTTCATAATCACTTCTTGGTTACCATATCAAGTATACTCATTTAAATTGTGTTTCCTGATGATGTTAGAATTCATGATACATGTGAAAGTTTGGGTTTCTGCCCAAGGTTCTATCCTCAAGGACTGTAGTCAGTTTAAACTCATTTTTCAGTATGTCTTTGATTTTTGTTTAATTTTCCTACCTGTTCCCAGCTGCAGCGTCTATTGCTTTTGGTAAGCTTGATTCTTTGTATTGCCTCTGTTGGAAGTTTTCATGGCATCAGTTTTCTTTGTGAATTCAGTATCTGTTGGATTTAGGAAAAGTTAATTTGTTTTCCTTCTTTTCATGTTGAAGATTAACATGACAAATTTACAAAACCTTTACAATTTGGAATGTAAGTACATTCACTTTAAAAATGGATTGGCAATACTATGTAAGTTTAATACTAACATTTAAATGAACATCCCAGGCATTCTTTTTATAGAGAATTTTTTCCATGAGTAAGCTAAGAGGCATGTACTATAATGTTCAGGATATTTTTATATAATGCCTCAAATTGAAAATCATTCAAATTCTCATTTACAGTAGAAGGAATACAAGCATCTTTTATCCTCAAGTACGGAAAAGCATGAACTAAAGTCACATACATCAAAATAGATTTATCTCATGAACATAACATGCTTGAAGAAAGACAAATTACAGAATAAATCATATAGTATGCATTCATTTACATAACCTCTAAAAATCAAAAGATAAACACATTTATAAAGATGTGGAAATGTGGCTAAAGGCCAGAAGACTTTCAGATTCAATACTCTAAGATTTTGATTAGAGTTTGTTTGCAAGAGGAGGAAAGACAGAGTCTAATTCATTGGTATTATCATACTTTTCTAAATTTTACCAAAGACTAGGTATGAATTTTCTCATCTATTCTATACATTACATTCAGTATTTAAATACTTACTGGTAATATTTTAAAAATAGTAAAAGAATCTTTTTTAGACACAAGTTCAGTAACTTTGCCTAACGTATGTACATCTTTTAATCCATTTCCTCACATTTAGTAGTATCCAGATTCAAGCCAGTACCTGCCACTTATATTTAACATCTCTGTTTCAATTAACATGCTACAATAAATTTCCAGAATGCTTAATCTGCCCATAATAGAATTCTTCCTAACACAACATAAATGAAAACCACCAGTTGTAGATTATGTAATGGAGTCATCAACAGAAACATTGAAATAAAGTCCTATTGGACTGTGTATGATATGAGTGTTTCTATTAGGGAAGTCCATCTTTCCAGTCTACCTTCCTTATAAGAGACTGGAAATACAGATTATTTAAAATAAACAAATATATTGATTAATTGAAGTGGCAATTTCTTATTCATGCATAACGCATTAAAATAAATCCACATCATGAATTTCTATCGGCTTTCTCTCCTGGTACAGATTTGACTTTTAGAAGATTCTTTAGTTTTATTTTATAAATTACGTTCTAAGTACAAGTGATATTATAATTCTATAGTGGAAACAATCCATACACATTTGTGAAGGGTTTTTTTTTCCTTATATTATCATCCCCATACCATTTAAATAGCATTTATGTGCATTTTCTGCTTCTTGATATTAGAAAATAAGGAAAATGGCCATGTAATTTATTTCTCGTTTTTACTCAGGTGTTGAAAACAGTAGAAAATAAACACTCATTGATGTCTTTGTTTTGCTCTATGTGTATGAATGACTACTCTTTCTTCCTTATGTCCTTAACACCTGATGACATGTCATCTCTACTAGATTAGTCCTTGTTCTCTAGAGAAAGAAAATCAATAAGAATATACACATACACATACACATTCATACACATGTAAATGCACATGCATTTACAATTCTTTCTCTCTGTGGAATTGACTTGACTCATGTAATTATGGAGTGAGAGGATTTTCCAGATCTGTAGTCAGCAAACTGAGACCCCTGGAGCCAATAATGTCAATTCCAACTCAAGCCTGAGAACCAGTAGAGCTGATGATGGTGCTTCCATCGAAAGGCCAGCTGGCCTGAGCCCCAAAAGGAGCTGATGCTTCAGTCTGAGTCTGAAGAACCAACCTCAGTATCCCAGCTCAAAGAGACTGCCAGAGAGGAGGACCTCTATTTATTCCAGGGAGGGTCGGGTTTTCTGTTCTCTTCCAACCAGCAATGGCTTGGAAAAGTCTACCATATTTGAGAGGATTATCTACTTTACTCAGTCTAATAATTCAAATGCTAATCTTTTCCCCAAATCTTCAGCGAAATGAACATCAGAATGATGTTTGACAAGATAGCTGGATGTCCACTGTCCAGTCAAGTAGACACATTGCATTAGCCAAAACGTCATCTTTTCCATTAACTAAATGCAGAAAAGGAATACAGACATAAGAGAAAAAAGAGCATATATATGAAGTTACTGGGTTCTAGCAAATTACATCTGAACTTATTTCTCTTATATATCTTGATTTATTTAATTATATTTAAATGCATATTGTTTTTTTCTATTTTCCCCTCCTACTTCCTATGCAATGGTAAATGGAGATGTGCGACTATCCACAAATATTAATATTAAATATGAGAATGACTGGCATAAGGCTGTGAATTATTTTTTCTGTACAGGATTGTTAAGGTAATGTTAAAGACAGATGTAAGACCCATGAAAACTACCCAGTTAAGTTTGGAAAAATAGGATCTGTATCTAAGAGCCAAGGTGTATAACCTTCCACTGTGCTGGCGACATATGAAAGTCCTTCCTCTAATAGCACAATTAGCATCACTGCCCACACCTGGAACTGTATGATATTTGGGATGAGAGGAACCAGAGGCACCAGAAATTGACTTCCAGCAAATGTAAACTTAAATACAAATAGTTTAAAAATTTGTGCATGAAGTACTTTGTAGCAGATATGGAGAAAACCATTTTACAAAGCTAAGTTTTTTATAAAAATATGACAAATATTTCTACACTTTTAAAGAGTATCTTCATCTTATAGATTTAATGTAATGTTAATAATTTTATGATATAAAATAGAAAGGATCCAGATTTGCCTTCTAAATTCATGGTAAGAACTTCATTCATAAAGGAAAGCAGCTAAAGATTATTCTGTTTTAATTCATAAAACGGAAACTATTTCAAGCATACTTAATGTATAAAGTACATATACCAGAGAGTAAAAGCTTCTAATTACATGCTTGGCTTCAGAAATTTAATTGAGCTGCTTGAGAATAGTTAAATTGATCAGACATTTTTGTTGATGTCATTTTAACAACTGAATATTGTTATAGGTAATTTAAATTACAGACTGATTAATTATGGTCTACTGATTCTTGATTTTTATAACTAATGTGAAGATCCTGTATTAGTTTTTTTCTGTAAACAAATTTAGAAATGATATCATCTCTAGCATTATTTAGAAATTTGTTATATTTAGTAACTACACTCCATTTTAATTAAAGAATTTTAAATGCATCTCAAAGTGCTTTCATTGGCAAAAAAATTCTTATAAATAACACATACCACAAACATAAATCAATTCTGGTTAATTACACTTTTAAATGAGAAATTTAAAGCGCTGATGTTTTTAGAAGAAAACCTCAATTGTTGGGATTAGGAAACAGCACAATAAACACTCATCTTCAAATACATAATGGCCACATTCACCTCTGTTCAAACTATGGCACTGTATTTGGCAAAACACTGAAATATGAGGCACCGTAGGAACGAGTTTGCTTCTCAGTATGATAAACTAAGCTCTCCCCAGTTCTCATGGCAGAAAGCCGCTGTCAGTCCCGGAAGGAATTCGGAGAGCAAAGCCTGCGGGTGCTGGGAGGTGAGCGGGACAAGAAAGCCTCTGGGGGGTGTTCGCATTTTCTCACAATATTGGAAACTAGAGGCTATAGAATGTGCAAGCAGTGATGTCTTTCTGGCCAGGAATACCTAACAGCGAGGTGGGGAGCCATCAAGTGCCAAAGGGAGTGGAAACTATCACACAAAACCGCCACGGAGAGAGATCAGCCGAGCCTGCCTGCCCGCCGGCACCTCCGACTGAGTTCCGAGTGTGCACGTTTAGGATAAACTATGAAAATCTCAGCTTGAGACTCTGTACTCATTAGCCTGCCCACCAATGCGACAGAATACACAGCAGTCACACCGCAGAGGGCAGCTTACTTTGGGCGCATATCTTCAGAGGGTTCAGTCTGTGGCTGACTGACTCCAGGCTAGAAAGGTATGGAGCGACGGCCTGGTGGCGCAAAGGGCTCATACTGTGGCGACCAGAAAGCAGACAGTGAAGGAAGGAGCTGGAGACGGGGTGTACCTCCAGGACATCCCGCCAGCGGCCCCTCCAGGGGCCATTCCACTATGAACTCGTCCGCGGAGTCACGTGTGCAACTCACAGACTTCTGTGGGATATTTACAGCCCAACCACAGCAGGCGTAATCTGAGCCAAGAGCAGATCTGCTCTAAGGAAACATCTGTTACACCTACTTTTGAAAAAGTAAGTCAAATCATGTTTCCGGTGAGTGGAAAATAGTACTACCAGGGACACAGAAGCAGTAAAATAGGGCTGAGAGCACATCTTAGCGGAAGATCACTTGCCTCGCGTGAGGCATCGATTGCACCCCCAATACCGCACGCTCGCGCACACACACAAGAAGAAGAAAAAGGAAAAACGCATTAAAATTTTTGAGTTTTTCATAAAGTTAGACATACTTTTAGCCTGTGGCAGAACTTTATCACTTTGTATTTCCCAAAGAAAAATAAAACTTATGTCAATAAAAACAAATACATAGAAGCTTTATACTCACTAATATTATTTTAATAGATTATTAATATTTAATACATTATATCCAAGACTAAAATCAACCTACATAACCACTACTGTAGAAGGTATTCACAAGTTATGGACTTATTATTTGGTTCCAAGTCACTCAGAAGTAAAAGCCAACAACTTTTTTTTTTTTTACTAGAGACAAATTCCTCAAAAACTTTTTTAATGAAGAAAGATAAATTTAAAAAGGAAGTATCCTAATTCCGTTCTTACTAAAATCTAAGATTTGAGACTGATAATGTAACTCACTAGTAGAATTCTTGCCTAGGAAGCACAAGGTCTTGTGTTTAATCTTCATCTAAAGCTAGAAAGAGCACTATATACTCACAGGAAAAAAGAGCTTTTGGGTTTAAAATAGAGTTAAAGTTGTGGCACTAGGGAAAGGATGTTTGCAGCATGAAGAAAGCAGTCTATACCTTTATCATGGTGGTGACAAAACACTGCAATAGGTTATAAAATAGGATTAGAGTTTGCATCACAACTTCCTCAGTATTCAATCATAGAATATTAATTTAATTTAATTAATTAATTTATTTATTTGGTACAGGGAATCAAACTCAGGACCTCACACTTGCCAGGCAGGCACTGTGCCACTAAGCTATATCCCCAGCCCAAAATATTAATTTTAAAAAATTGTTTATATTTTTCTTAACCTAGTTTTGTGTACTTACATGAATAATGACCATTCATTTCTCTTAAAACTTGTTAATGTCAGAAACACACTTTATATAAGGCCAGTGTAGGTGACACAGAAAGACAATGAAATGAGGATCCTAACTATAAGCCCCTTGCATTCTTTCCAAGGAGATGATGATAACATAAACATATCTAGCACAAGGCATTTAATGCTAAGTGCCAAGTAAACATTTTTAAAAATGTTGTAGAAATTTTTGCAATGGGTCTTACATACTGCTTTTTAAAAGAAGTTTAAAACCATGTGATAGGGATCTTTTCAGCTAAAAATTTCCCCCAAGAGCCTCTGTTATTAATACAAATTACAGATGCTAGAATTATTAATACTTTCATAATAAATTTAGCTATTGAAGAAAGTCTCTTAAGACACAAACGGAAGTGTTTTGATATGTATAATTGTAGAAATTTCAGAGGAACATAAAAATGTTGGGAAGTGCAAATCTCTAAGGGCATTTGGAGGTAAAAACACATATATACCCAATATGTATAATTTTGTGTAATCTCTGGGGAACTTTTAAATTTTGCTCCAATAATAAAATAGAAACTAAAAAAGGAGATAGTTTCACTTTTAGCAATGCAAATAAAAATTCAAAAGGAAAGATAGATCTGTACTTTTTTTTCATGCCTTTGTCAAGGTTTCTAATAGAATTGATTTATTTGGGAATGTAGTTTTTAAAAGTGAATGCCTAAAGTAACCCTCAGTAGTTTGTCTTTTAAGAGGCATGGTGGCTCTCGCTAGCCCCATGCTCCAGAGGCTCTGAACTCCTCACAACCAGACACAAGGTCCTGGTGGTGCCGAACTCTGGGGATGCATCCCACCTAGCCACCTGGGTCCTGAAGGTTCTGAAATCCACCAGATGCGAGATGTGCACAGAGGATCTGAGATCTGCCCAGCCCAGCGTCCCAGTGCAGCCCACCAGGGGAACATCCAGCTAGCCTCACAGGACACACAGCTACAGAGCCCAGCCCAGCCCAGAGCCCCAGAGCTCCAGAGCTGCTCATCAGGGAGCCACCAGCATATCCAATGGGTCTTGGAGAATTTGAGCTCCACCCATAAGAGCACAAGGCCCCAGCTCCATAGTTCAGGGGTGCAGCCTAGCTAACCACATGGCAGGTCTCAGAGATACCGAATTCCACCCAGCCAGGAGCAAGGCCCCAGCACCATACATTGGGGATGTGCTCTGGCTAACCCTGTGCTCAAGAGGCTCTGAACAGTCAGATACAAGGTTCCAGTGGTGCCAAACTTCAGGGGCACAGTCTGCCTAGCTGCCTGGGTCCTGAAGGCTCTGAACTCCACTCAGTCAGACACAAGGCCCTAGCACCACACCCCAGGTGTGTCTCTCTACTAGCCACCTCCATTGCAGAACTCCATCCAGTCAGGTTCTAGGCCCCAGCAACATGCTCTGGGGGTGTGCACCTGCTAGTTGCAGGAAGGACACAAGCTCTGCCCAGCCCAGGGTTCCAGAGCAACCCAACAAAGTAAATTAGGGGAACACAGAGCCAGCCTCACAGGCCACAGAGTACAAGGCTCCTGTGCCATAGTTTGGGGTTGCACTATCACAAGCCTTGGGGATATTGGATGAATGAAGGTCTATCCAGCACAGCATTCTAGTGAAATCCATCAGGAGGCCACCTGGCCAGTCACACAGGTCCTAGAGAAAAATGGCAAAACAAAAGAGCAAGGTGAAGTCTTAGTCTTCCAACCCACTGAGAACAAATCCAAGAGACACTGAAATGGAAGACACTGGAAATCGCGCAACTGAACTTTCTGAAATGGTAGCAACTGAAGTAAAGAAACAACTCCACAAAGCTATATAGGAAATCACATCAGAAATAATCGCTCAAATAAAAAATGAAATGACAAACATTATGAAAGAAATGCTGTGTGTATCTAAAGAAGACCAAGACAAAAAGATAGAACATAAGAAAGTGATGGAAATTTTGAATGATCAATATAATGCACAATTTGAATACATGAAACAGATTCAAAGAGATATTCAGGAAATTAAAAATTCTGTTAAAAGTTGGCAATATCACTTGAATGAAGCTGAAGATAGATGCTCAGGCCTTGAAGACAGCATGGAAGTTTACAATCATGAAACAAAAGATCTCTTAAAAATAACAAAGAATTAGGAAGCAACAATTCAACAGCTCCCACAGCCAGATGCAAGGTCCGGGTGGCACCACACTCTGGGGTGCACTGTGCCTAGCTGCCTGGGTCCTGGAGGTCTCAACCCCACCCAGTAAGGCAGAGGTTCCAGCAGCACACTCCAGGAGTGCACCCTCACTAGCTGTGCAGAGGATCCAGTTCTACTCAGTCCCACGTCTCAGTGCAACCCACCAGGGGAATGCCCAGGCAGCATTGCAGGACACAGAGGTACTGAGCCCAGCCCAGTCCAGAGCCCCAGAACAGCTCATCAGGGACTGGCCAGCATAGCTGCAGGGCCTTAGAGAACATGAGCTCTGCCCATCGGAGCACAAGGTGTGAGCTCCATTGTTCAGGGATGCAGCCAGCACAGCAGGTGCTAGAGGTTGCAAACCCAACCAACCAGGAGCAAGGCCCCAGCACTATATGCCTAGGACTCGCCCAGGCTTGCCCTGTGCTCCAGAGGCTCTGAACTCCTCACAGCCATATGCAAGGTCCAGATGGCACTCTGGGGTGTGATCTGTCTAGCCACCTGGGATCCAGAGATTCCAAACTCCACCCAGCCAGGCTGAAGTTACAGTGACACACACCAGGACTGCATCTCTGCTAGCCACCTGGGTCGTGGGGGTTCTGAACACTACAAAGCCAGGTTCTAGGCCCCAGCAACAAGCTCCAGGGGTGTGACCCTGCTAGCTAAAGGGAGGTTACAAACTTTGTCCAGCTCAGCATCCCAGAGAAATCCAACAAAGTACATCAGGGGAAAACACAGCCAGCCTCACAGACCACAGAACACAAGGGTTCAGTGCCATAATTAGGAGATGTGCCCCAGCTAGCCACAGGGATATTGGAGAATTGAAGCTTTACCCACCACAGTGTTCCAGTACAATTCACCAAGAGGCTACCTGCCCAGTCACATAAGTCCCAGAAGAAAATGACAAAACAAAAGGCCAAGAGGCAGTCTCAATCCCCCAGCCCATTGAGAACAAACCCAAGAGACACAAAACTAGAAGACACTGGGAGTCACCAACTGAACTTTCTGAAATGATAGCAAATGCACTAAAGAAACAACTCCAGGAAGCTATAGAGAAAGTCAAATCAGAAATAATCTCTCAGCTAAAAAATGAAATACAATTATTATTAAAGAAATGTTGTGTGTATCTAAAGAAGATCAAGATAAAAAATAGAAGAACATAAGAAAATGTTGGAAACTTTGAATTAACAATATAAGACACAAATAGAATGCATGAAACAGATTCAAAGGGAAATTCAGGAAATGAAAAATTCCATGGAAAGTTTGAAAAACCACATGAATGAAGCTGAAGATAGAAACTCAGACCTTGAAGACAGCATGGGAGCTTATGGTCATGAAAGAAAAGATCTCTTAAAAATGATAAGGAACCAAGAAACAGCAATTCAACAGCTGCACGATGATGCCAAGTGAAATAACATAAGATTAAAAGGCATAAATGAAAAAGCAGGGGCCAATACTAATGACCTGCAAAGACTAATAACAGAAATAATAGCAGAAAATTTTCCAAATATGGGAGGATAATCTGATATACAGGTAAGAGAGGCATAGAGAAGCCCAAATAACCATAACCAAAATAAACCTTCACCCAGACATATAATAATTAGGGTATCAGAAATACAGCACAAGAACAAAATGTTAAAAGCTGTCAGAAAAAAGAAACAGATCACCTATGAAGGAAAGTCTATCAGAATCACGACAGTCTTCTCAACACAAACCTTTAAGTCAAGAAGAGCTTGGAGTGAAATATTTCAAATCCTGAAAGAAAACAAATTTCAACCCAGACTGATGTATCCTGCAAAACTACCTTTAAAAACTGGTGGAGAAATAAGATACTTCCATGACAAAGAACAAGTGAAGAAATTTATGGCCACCAAACCAACACTACAAAGAGTACTGAAAGACACTCTAGAAAGAGACAAAGATAGCTACAATCTTAAGAACAACAACAAAAGGAAACCATTAATCAGGGCAAATAATTAAACAGAAAATGTAGAAAACCAACAACAGAAAGATATGACAGGGATGAACCAGTACATATCAGTTATATCAATCAATGTAAATGGTCTCAACTCACCAATAAAAAGAAACAGACTGGCAGAGTGGGTTAACAAACAAAATCCAATAATATGCTGTGTACAAGAAACACATTTCACTCAAAAGGAAATTCACAGACCAAAAACCAAAGGCTGGAAAATAATACCCCATGTAACAGGAACACAGAATAAAGCAGGGGTAGCTATTATATTTGCAGGCAATGTGAACTTCAAACAGAAAATGATCAAAAGAGATAAAGAAGGTCACTAAATACTTGTTAGGGGAAAACTTCAAGAGGAAGAGATTACAATCACAAATATATATGCACTGAATATGGGAGCACCCAACTATGTAAGACAATTCTTAATAGACAGGACAAACCAAATAAATAATAATACAATTATAATGGGGGATCTTAACACTCCACTATCA
This sequence comes from Dasyprocta punctata, assembly GCA_004363535.1. Classification (NCBI taxonomy): domain Eukaryota; kingdom Metazoa; phylum Chordata; class Mammalia; order Rodentia; family Dasyproctidae; genus Dasyprocta; species Dasyprocta punctata. Next base: position 76,195 of record RJWM01000418.1, on the reverse strand, counting down.
CAGAGAGATGGATCAACCAAACAAAAAATCAGCAAAGATATAACAGAACTGAATCAAACTTATGAACGAATGGACGTAGTAGATGTGTACCGAGTATTCCACCCAACAGCATCAGAATACACATTCTTCTCAGTTGCACATGGGTCATTCTCTAAAATAGACCATATACTAGCCCACAGAATATGCTTAAGTAAATGCAAAGGAATTTAAATAATTCCATGCCTATTATCTGACCATAACATAATAAAATTGGAAATTAATGACAAACACCCCACAATAACCCCATAAACACATGGAAATTAAACAACACTCTCCTAAACAATCAATGGATCACAGAAGAAGTTAAAGAAGAAATAAAACAATATTTACAATCAAAGGAAAATGCAAATACAAATTACTGGAACCTGTGGGAAACAATGAAAGCAGTCCTCAAAGGGCAATTTATAGCACTAAACTCCCACATCAGAAAAATGGAAAGAACATACATAAACAACCTAATTCTGCACCTCAAACTTCTAGGAAAGGAAGAGCAAGTCAAGCCAAAAGCCCAAAGAGCAGCAAATTATAAAGATAAGAGCAGAAATTAATGCAATTGAAACTAAGAAAACAATACAAAGAATTAATGAATTGAAGAGTTGGTCTTTGAAAGAATAAATAAAATTGATAAACTCCTAGCCAATCTTATCAAAAAGAGGAAGGAGAAAACTCAAATTCATGCAATAAGAAATGAAAAGGGTGGAATCACTACAGACCCTGTAGAAATACAGAAGATCATCAACATCTACTTCGAAAACCTTTACTCCCATAGGTTTGATAATACAGAAGAAATGGACAGATTCCTAGAAATGTATGAATTACCAAAGGTGAATCAAGAAGATGTAAAAGTGCTGAAAACTCAATTTCAGTTAATGAAATTGAAAATGTAATTAGAGTATTACTAACAAAGAAAAGTCCAAGTCCTGATGGATTCACAGTTGAATTCTACAAGAAATTTAGAGAAGACTTAATGCCAACACTCCTCAAACTCAATGAAATTGAAAGGGAAACAAGTCTCCCTAAGTCATTCCCAGAAGCAAGTATTACACTCATACCAAGACCAGAAAAAGAGCCAACCAAAAAAGAAAATTACAGGCCAATCTTCCTAATGAACATAGATGCAAAAATCCTTGATAAAATACTGGCAAATAGAATGCAACAAGTCATCAGGAAGATTATACACCATCATCAAGTGGAACCCAGGAATGCAGGCATGGTTCAACATACGCAAATCAATAAATGTAATACACAATATCAACAGGGTCAAGAACAAGAATTACATGATCATCTCAAAAGATGCAGAAAAAGCTTTCAACAAAATCCAACACTCACTCATAATAAAAACACTACAGAAAATCAGAATAGATTGTCTCTATCTTAACCTGATAAAAGCCATATATCATAAACCAACAGCCAACATCTTGCTAAATGGACAAAAACTGAAAACTTTCAACCTAAAATCAGGAACAAGACAAGGATTTCCATTATCACCACTCCAATTCATTATAGTTCTGGAAACATTAGCCAGAGCAATTAGACAACAGAGAAAAATGAAAGGAATAAGTTAAATTATTGCCCTTTGCAGATGATATGATACTCTACATAGAAGATCCCCAAAACTCCATTGAAAGACTTCTAGATGTAATAACCAAATTCAGTAATGTTGCTGGATTCAAGATCAACACTCAAAAATCAATAGCATTCTTATACACTAACAACAAACTCACTGAGAGAAAAATAAGGGAAACCACACCCTTAACTATAGCATCCAAAAAAATGAAATACATAGAAATCAATTTAACAAAGGAAGTAAAAGATATAAACAGTGAAAATTACATTACTCTGAAAAAGGAAATTGAAGAGGATTTCAGAAAATGGAAATATTTTCCTTGTTCATGGATAGGAATAATGAACATTGTGAAAATGGCCATTCTTCCAAAATTGTTAAACAGATTTAATGCAATTCCAATCAAAATACCACTTGTGTATCTCACAGAACTAGAGAAAGCATTCCTGAAATTCATCTGGAACCAGAAGACACATAGAACATAGCAAAGGCAATTCTGCGCCACAAAGGTAAGGCAGGAGGTACCACAATCCTTGACTTAAAATTGTATTCCAAAGCTACTGTGATAAAATCAGGATGGTGCTGGAATCGAAAGAGACCTGAAGATCAGTGGAATCGATTAGAAGATACAGCCACAACTACAAACACACTCAGCCACCTCATCTTTGAAAAGGGTGCCAAACATGTACACTGGAATAAAGACAGCCTCTTTAAAAAGTGGTGCAGAATAAACTGACTTTCCATATGCCATAAACTAAAACTAGATCCATGTCTATCACCATGCACTAAACTAAGGTCAGAATGGATCAAAGATCTGAATATTAAAACAGAGATACTAAATCTGCTTGAAGACAAAGTAGGTAAAAATCTTAATGACATTGGAGTAGGCAGAGTTCATGAACAAAAATCAAATTGCACGGGAAACACTTCCCAGAATCAATAACTGGGATCTTGGCTAATTAAAATGTTTTTGCATGTCAAAGGAAACCTCTAATAAGTGAAAAGAAAACCCATGAATTGGGAAAATGTCTTAGCAAACTGTCCCTCAAAGGACTTCTATCTAAAACATATAAAGAATTAAAAAATATCAGGCCCCCAAATTTCAAGGACCCAAAAATGGGCATCTGAGATGAATAAACACTTCTCAGAGAAAGAAACACAAACAGCAAATAAATATATGAAAAAATGTTCAACATCAATGGTCATTCAGGAAATGCAAATTAAAACAACAGACATTTCATCTCACACCAGAAAGAGTGGCCAAGATTAAAAAATCAACCTACCACAAATGCTGGAGGGGCTGTGGAGAAAAAGGAACTCTTCTGCACTGTTGGTGGGAGTGTAGACTGGTGCAACCACTGTGGAAATCAGTGTGGAGATTCCTCAAGAAGCTAGGATTAGAGATCCCACTCAACCCAACTATCCCACTTCTGGGCGTTTTCCTAGAAGAACTGAAAACATCACACCACAGTGCTATTTGTGCACACATGTTTATAGCAACCCAATTTGTAATAGCTAGATCTTGGAAACAACCCAAGTGCCCATCAATCAAGGAATGGATAAAAAAGATGTGGTATTTTTATACAATGGACTACTGCTACTCAGCTATCAAGAAAGATTGCATTGAGACTTTTATAAGTAAATGGACACGACTTGAGACCATACTCATAAGCAAGATAAATCAAACCCACATGTGTAAATACCATATTGTTTCCCTAGTGTAACAAACTGAAAAAGTATGTATGATCCAAAATCTACAGTAAATACTATGTAAGGGTAAAAAACTGCTCAAAGAGCAAAAGTAATTGGGAAGGGAAAAGGGAGATAGAGGGAAGGGAAAAAGAAAAAGACATAAATTTGTGTATGTATACCTACATATGATAGCTAAAATGACTATACCACTAATTGTATTAGTTATTGAGAAAGAACTGTTAATACTCATATGATTAAATCAATTTTACATGTCATTATCTGTTAATCTAAACAACCCTCTTGAAGGTAATGATATGCAATATTAAAATCATTGTTAAATTTCTATCTTTTTTTTAAACCTATACTGTTACTGCATTGGATTTGTTGTTGTTGTTTGTCTCTTTTGCTTTTAGTTTTTCTTTTCTGTGTCTTTTTTTTCTTAAATAAAAAAAAAAGAGAGAGAGGCGTGGTGACCTTTGTCCTACAGCTTATACAACTGTTTATCAGTTTTGAACCCTATACACACTGAGGCCTAATTTGCTGTGTAGGTATGTTTCACCCGCTCATATTTTTTAGAGATTTAGAACTGCTTTCCCTTTTAAGGTATACTAAGTGTTACCTTGGCGATGTTAAAATAATATAGCTTCCCCAAGCAGCTATATTCCTTTCAGCACCTAGTTTATACAGCATTGTTCTAAGTCCTCTTTCCCATTCAGGTTTAGCACTCCTGTGAGACCTGTAATTCTTGAGCTGAGCTGTTCAGTGAACCAGCCTTCATCAGACTGCAGGTCTAACGCCAAAGCACTGGGTTCCAAAGTCATGGGCGGACTGCAGGATGTCTCTGATCCATTCTCCCTGAGAACAACAGAGCTGGAGGCTCATGGGTCTTCCTAGACCCTGGCAAAGACTCACATTAGAGGTCCTCTCAAAATGCACGATGGTGTCTCAAAAGTTGAATGCACTCCTAAAATTTCGAATTGTTAGAGAAAGCACAATAAAAAATGGAAGCTGTGGGCACTAAAAAGCCAGCATTTGGAAAGACAGCAACTCAGACCTGTCCTGTTTCTGACCCCAGGTACTGGAGAAAGCTCCAGTTTTCCATAGAAATAGTTCTTCAACGTATTCGCTCCTTCTCCCACTCTAACCCTTGAGTTAAATATGGCTTTGTTTAAGGAGTCACAGAGATTGGATAGATGCAATCAGGCATTTGGAGTAGATTTACTGTTTTTAGAATTTCTTCCCTTTTAACATTTAGTTTATTCTACTCCTTCATAACAATTGAAAGAAAGTAGGAAAAGTACTCATTTCATAAAGTATGATCAGTGGAGAAGGTTTTTAAGTTCATGTAACTATAATAGCCATCGAAGCTATGTAGTATCTTTCCTGCTTAATTCAGCTCTATGCCATATGACAAAGATTCCTTCGAATGAATTATCTATGGTCTTTTAAATCATTAAATCTCAGAAGAAGGTAAAGTATGAAGGGCCTGAGGATATATCTAGGAGGCACAGCCCCTGCCTAGCAAGTGTGAGGTTGTGAGTTTGATTCCCGATACCAAAAAAGTAAGTTATTTTGATGCATACATTTCATATTTACTTTTATATACACTATAGAAGATGTTTATATTTTATATTTTTATTATATGTATTCTTTCCATATGAAGATTCAAGCCAGGAATGGTGGTACATGCTTGGCAATCCCAGTACGTGGAAGGCCAACCCAGGAGGATTGCCTGGAGTTGGAGGCCAGCCTGGACTACATAATGAGTTCAAGGACAGCTTGAGCTACATAGTGAGACCACTGTCTTAAAAAAAATCAAACAAACAAACAAAAATAAAGAAGAAATTTAGCTGGGTAGTAGAATTTCAAATATTAAATAAGTATTTTAGTCCTATCTGAATATAATTCAGTAAAAGTATAGTCTCTGTCATCAGATTGTAAACCTCTTATGATTAGGATTTATGAACTAACTTCTTCTATTTATTTTCTTTTGTATTTTAAAGTGGTTATTAATATGAATATTAGGCTATAAGGTTATTAGTATTGGATTAACAGAATATCTGAGTATCAAAAAAGATAAGAAAAAAGCTTACTTCTGTTAGGTTCAAAAGGATTTATTGAGATCCTAAAATATCACACTTGCCAAAGGGGAGAATTGCCTCCCAAATTCATCTTTCTTTTCTAAATTTGGTTGTCCAAAACCACTGCCTTTACTCCCATCAATAACAGTCTCTGGAAATGCATCAGAGTATTCTCGCTTCGTGCTGCAAGAACTCTCCCCTACAGACTTGGAATGGCACTAAATTAATGTGAAGAAAGAAAGGAAGAATTAATTAATCAGTTTTTCATATGGAGCATTAGATGTTGATTTATTAGTCAGGACCAACACTAGCCGGGTTTACTCCATAAACCTCTAACCATACCCTTTTCAGGTTTCCTAGCATCACCACCGTAATCTGTCCATGCATTAACAGTGACTACGCAAAAACAAACATGAAGAGCTCTAGTCAGACGGAGCACCGCGTGGATGTGTGTCAGTCCTCTGACCAGTCACGCAGGGGAGCAAACCTACTGTGGGAAAATCCTTTCAACAAAATCAGCAAAGAAAGGTGCTACTCACGAGCAACTGAAATAGAAACGAATTAGTGGTCATAAATTATTGCTAGACAATACAGCGTTTAAGTTCATAAACTTTTTAAAAATAATGGCTATTTTCTTCATAAATGTTAAAATTCACATGAATGTGCGTCAGTGTATGTGTGTGTGCAATTAAATGAGTTTTTTTATGTTGCCAGTTTCCTAATTCTGAATAAAGTTGACCTGAATGTGCTCATTTTGCATGTAATAGTCTAGTGCTTCAATGCCCATTTGTCTTGAGGATGGATATTACTTTGTAATGATGAAGAAAGCATTAGTAGTGAGCCAAGACACATTGAGATAAAGAATTTGTGTACATTCCTAAATTTCACTGTACTTTTCAAGACATTTCAAAAATCTGTTTATACGCAAGGAACAATGACCTTTATTAAATTACATCTATAATATGTGCATGTATTTATTTCACTGTTATAAGAATTTTAATGTGCCAACATAATTATTAGAAATGGAAAAAGCATAAGGGGTTGTGCTGAAGAGTATGCAAAAATATAGACCAAAATATTTAGAAATGAAAAGGAAAATGTGAGAAAAATTGAGATTGAAAATAATTAATGATTACAATTAATTAAACCCATGGCAAAAGTCCATGGGTTTCTGCTTGTAGGAATAATAAAATAAACAAATATATGGGAGTAAGTGGGAAACATTTTTCTTTCGGTATAACCCAACTCATCAACAGAGAAAGAGTGATGAAAATAGAAAATCATAATTTGCTAAAACCATGATCAAATTCATTAAAGGCTCAAATGGTCACAAATGTTAAAGTAGTGGGCAAAAAAAGTAGGATGAGAAAATGACCATTTGTACTTTCACTTAATATCATCCCACAAAAAAACTTGATGAAAAGGGTAAGGAATCTTTAATGATCAAAGTTAATATCATTGGTGAAATGATACATCAATATTATATAATTCCTGTTTAAAAATTGGACTGAGAGTGGCGAAGTTTCATAATGTTCTCATAAACAATGCACAACCTGAGTTTCATCAGTAAGAAACATCAGACAAATTCAAACTAAGGGACAATCTAGAAAATAAATGGCCAGCACACTTCGAATGTCAGGGTCCGAAAGACAAATAAAGATGGATAACCTTTCCTGCATGGAGGAGATCAAGACGTGAGTCAACTGATTGCATAGGTGCTTGGAATCGCCTCCTGGAAGAGAATGAAAACAATAGTTGGACAATTAGCAAATTTCAAATAGCATCTGTAGATCAGCTGATGGTATTTGATTCACATTCTTTGTTAATAAAAATAGGGAATACTAATGCTATTGATAAAAATTATTCCTGCTTTTCATAGGAAACATAAATGATGGCATAGAAGATTTTTTGTATTTGCTTCCTTTCTTTTTCTTGCCTGAAATTATTAAAGATAATAATTAAGAAAAAGAAAGACAAGGAGAGAATAATAAAAATAGGATGGCGTTAACACATTTTCTCTAGTTTGACACATCCAACAGTTAGAAAAAAACATTTCTTGAGTTCAGACTACAGAAAATTTAGACAACACAATGGATGAGGACATTTTGCCAGATGTGGCGGTCAGCACCCAGAGGACTCACGGACCTCTCCCGGGACATGAGCTGCCCTGCTGCCAGCTCCCTCAGGGACGGGCTGACCTCGAACTGTTCGCTCCATACACAGCGCTGTTGGGGCAACCAAAATCCAGGGGATTCTAAAGAGAAAAAGAAACGTGTTGTGCAACGATGCCCGGTGAGCGACCCCGCAGCCCACTGGATGTCACGGGGTGCCGTGTGCCACTTTAGAACCGCAGGGAAGAGCCGTCAGCTGAGAGAGAAGCGGGTTCTCGGCAAGCTTCTCTGTAACTGGATCCATGTGCTAGCGGATTCATCCAGCCCTCATCGCTGTCACACTGGGGTAGAAATGCCTTTTGTGATGGAAGGAAGTTTGAGTGGTTTACTTATTGCCCATACTGAAGTATTTTAATGCATGATTCTAACAGTCATATGACAGAGTCACATGATAATTCCATGGTAACATTAAAAATAATTGCATTCCCTGCCAAATAAAGTCCATTTTTTCACACTATTGCTCTGCCATGTACATCTGTGCTATTGGTGTTTATGAGTCCTGAGTCTGTCCTCCATCTCAACATATAATCAAGAATATAAATATTTTTTCTGTGAACATACATTAAATAAGTGCAAGTACATTCAATAAGTGGTTCATACTACAAAAGTAGGTGTTTGATACATTAGGCCCTTTTGCTCCTATCATGTTATAGCCCTTGAGACACTTTAATTTTAACAACAACCACTCAAGTCTCCCTGCGACCTGATGATTACTGAGGGACTGACTATGCAAAGAGAATGTTAGGTCACATCTGACAGTAAGACTTTGACCCACGATCTTTGCAGCTATTCTCACAAAGCATATTGAGATGGTCAACAACTACTGTCTACCCAATTTTTGTCTCCAATTTAGGGCCAACCAAGGAAAGCTAATATGCTTCTTTAATAATCACATTTTTCTGCCTTTTCTGTCTGAGCTTAAACTGTTTTCCATAATTTAAAAACTGGTTTATAATCATGTTGATAGCATCAAACAATGCACCCAGTTCATAAATATTTCCATATAAACAAATATTAATCTTTCATTTGCTTATGGTTATTTTTCTCCCTCAGGTTCCGCAGACAGATTTGTTGCATAAAAAGCCACCTCTGAGAAATGCAAGCCTGCAAGCATATTGTCCTGGACTCGTGCTGTGGGGTGACTGTTAGCAGTCTGCTTTTTTATGAAAAAACATAGAAACTCCTTTGTAGCAAGTTTGATAGGAGGGTGACAAAATGTTAAGGTATTTTTAAACACATACTTTATGAGAGATACAGAATCAAGTTTAAATCAAATATCCAGGAAATCATCGTGGTGCTCTGAGTGTGGGATGACAGTCGTGCCCCTGACAGTACCACGCTGCTGGCTTAGCATGGCCGGCATGGGCTGTGTGCCAGCCAAGCAGCTGCAGAAGGCTCTGGTGGCACTGCAGTCTCTGTGCTGCTCACAAGACCTCCCTCCACACGACGGTTATCTGCAAAGTTCCGTAGAAGAGCGACAGGTGATTAGTAGATATACAATCTTGAAGAAGACTGAATCATTCCCCAGTAAGAGTCCTTTTTCCTCTAAACACATATTCTCTTTCTGATAACGTGCAAATCTCCTTTTAGTTTTGTTTTTGGTCAGATTAATCTTAATGTAAGATTCCACTTCTGTTCTCTGAGATTTTGTGACTACTTTAGCAAAAGCATCGCATTCAGAGGATCATGGGTTTAGGTGGATTTTCAACAGGTTCCAAACTTACATACTGACTCCCCTCAGCATATAATTTTCCTCTCCATTATTGTCTCTCTGTTCTGGTAAAAATAAACAAGTAGAATCAAATAAAATTTCTGAATTTTATCCTTCTTTTTTCTCATTGTCCAAATCAATGCACCATGCATATATTTCTTTCTACTCTCTGTTTCAATCACCATACTCAAAATACTTGGATATTTTGGCACCTAAAATTTGCCAAGCCTAGTCCACAGTGCTGTAGGTAAGAAATTCTATTGTCTGAAGATCATGGTTTATTCAGGAGGGCATGCAAAGTAACTGGCACCTAGAGAGAAGTGAGAAGACTTTGAATCAAGGTATACAGAGGAATTGGGGAATTGCAAGAAAGATTTCACTCAGATTGGCAAGGATGATTGGGCAGATAAGATTTCTGGAAGAGAGGATGCATGAAACAAGTGTGAAAGGATGGCTAGGTGAGATCAGATTCCCTTCCAGGACATGATCAAAAATTTCCTCTGTTTAGTTGAATGTGCTGATGTCGCTGCCTGAAATCCGTATTATTGGAACAAGGGGACCCTTATTTCATTTTGCATTGTGCTTGGAAAATTATGTGTCCAGTATAACATCGTGGAAAGTCACAGAGGGATGAAAGAACCTCATAAATTGAGATACGGCAGTGAGTATCTCACAGTGACTGCAGGTGAGTGCAGGGTAGAACCTGACAAAAGTAAGACTGATAAGGGGGAGGAGAACTTAATGCAAGGACTGGCTATTGTCTTAGTCACTTTCCTCACTGTGCCACACAATGCACGACACTCACAAGTTAAAGGGGAGCTTTACTGGGGCTGATAGCTTCGGAGACCTCAGCTCTTCCACGCTCGGTCAGCTCCGAGGCAGAAGTGCCGTGGTGGAGGAACTTGGCAAAGGAAAGCTCCCACATCACGGTGTCCGGGAGCAGAGAACGAACAGAGCAGTCCGGAGGGATGTGCACTCTTCTGGGTCTTTCCCCCAGGGACCAGCTTCCACTTCCACCCCACTTTCTAACAGCACATCCAGCTGTAGATTCATCGGTGGATGATCAGCTGATGGGATAGAGTCCTCAACATCCAGTCACCTTCCAAAGTCCCCACTTCTGAGCAAATGAAGCTTTTGGGGGACACTCTAGATCTAAACCAGAAAAGCTGCATTAATAAATACACTGAATTAAGTATTAGCACTAATCTATAAGGAAATTAATATTTGAAGAGCTAGCAGAAGATCTAAAGTACACAAAAGAGATGAAGAAAGTGTGACTACACAGAAGAAAAAAAGTAGAGAAGAAAAATGAGATAGCAATAGTGCTTTGAGAACGACATAGGGTAATGTTATGGTTTAAAACTAAAATGTCCCCCAGTGTGCATGTATTCAGAGGTGGGGATTTTTCTAGGGTGATTGAATCGTGGGGGCCCTGCACTCATCAGTGGACTGCTCCATGGACGCGTTCATAGCTAAATATGAGTTGGGAGGTGATGTCTAGTAGGAAGAAGTATGTCTTTGGGGGTTGTCTCCTTTTCTGGCTCTGTGCTGTGCTTTCTGGCGGTCATGAGAGGGGCAGCTTTGCTCTTCTCCCGTGATACTCTTGCCACAGCCAGCCAACTGTGGGCTGACTCCTTTGAAAACTGCAAGCCAAAATAAATCTCTGCAGCTTTAAATTGTAGGTGATAGGTATTTTCTTCCAGTGACAGAGAAGCTGGCCAATATTGTTAACGACAGGGAAGTTCCTGTCAATTTTTGTAATATGAAGAATATTGAAGAGTAAAAATAGTTTATTGCAGTTTGTCAGGAACGAGGTTGAAAGTAAAGACAGGATGAGAGTACAAAAACGGGTAGTGCCAACTTTCAAGGAGCTGGTCCACTAACGGGAAGAAAGAGACAAGGCAATAAAGGAGGATGTTTTATTTCTTTTGGCTGCAAAATAATGCTAAGACATTTGATCATGCCCATACTCTGAGGAAAAATAAGCAACCAGAGAAAGTGGTGATAAATCCATAGAAGAGAAAAGGAAGCCATTGGGCTAATTTCCAAGTAGACAACTAGAGCATCTTGTGCAGTCCCATTTGTCTCCTCAGTGTCACTGATATCCTCGCCATCAACTACTCAAAGTTGTCCACCGGTATCTGCCCAGCATAGATGCAATATCTGCATCCTTGACAGTGGCCACACTGAATTATTCATCCTGGTGACCATGTCACTACACCTCCTCCCTTGTGCTTTTTAGATACCTACTGTCCTAAATATTCATTTTCTTCATGTCAGTACAACAACACTTTGTAACTTCTTACTGATTCTTCCATAGATTCCTCCTCACATTTACTTTTCTCACAAATCTTTATTTTAATCTTTACCCATACTTGACAATTAGCACTACAAGAAAACACTACAGAATTACAGTTGAGTTTTCTGTTGCCATTATGACTTTTGGATTAGTCAGCTTTTTGTTGCTGTGACAAATACTTGAGATACACAACCCAAGTGAGAAAATCTGTATTTTGGCTTGTGGATTCCGAGGTTTCAGTCCATGATCAGCCTGCTCTGTTGATTTTAGGCCTACCATGAGGCAGAAGCATCATGGGAAAAACCCCTGGAGGAGGAATGCTGCGCACTTTAATCCTGTCAGAATGCAAAAAGAGGTTGGTAGGCTTCTCCTTCCAGTTTTCGTTCATCCGTGCTCTCGGCTGCACGGTGCCAGCCGTACCCAGAGCTGCTCTTCCTGTCAGGTTACTGTCCGTAGGCCCGTCCTCTCTGGAAACACTCCGACAGACACAACCGGAAGTTGGAGTTACAGTTTCCTAGGGGTTTTCAAGTTGGATCAAGTTAAAAATCAAGATTAATTGTCGCACTCATGTACTCACAACCAAGAAAAAATATCTATGATTTTATTTGCACAAATGTAACATATTATGCTCTATATTATGTGATCTGTCATTTTATCTTAATAGCAGGTTTCTGAAATTGTGTTAATGTGTCTTTGAAGACAATGGCAAACTCATAGAGGTCCCACATCATGTTTTAAAATTTTAAGGAAAACATAAGGTTCTGGACATTATGTCAAATACTGTTAAAATAAAAGTTTCAAATAATGGATGGTTTCAACATATGATCACACAACATTCCTTTAAAATAACATTACATCTTGGCAAGAAAAAAGCTGTTTTGGTTGTGATAGAACCATGTACACTGAAAGCCAATGTAAATCAAGAGAGGAGCAATAAGCAATTTTGAAGAGCTCAGCAGCTGTACATTTTTCCATTACTCGGTAATTCGGTTATTTAGTCATAAAATAAAATATTATTTTTCTTTCAATCTATGTGTATTATCTTTTTCGACTACGCACTAAGTAGTTAAGACATAAACACTTATTATGTTTTTTGGGCTCACTACCTAATAAGCATAAAGTTATTAAGACTTTGGAGCACTGTGAAAACCCTGCTGGAGTGAGAAGGCTTGAGGAGCTTCTCATGTGCAGCAGGGACTCTGCTTGAAGCCGCTGGTGGCTTTCTGGCCAGCAGAGGAAAGTAGATCTTCCTTAAGATCACAGTTCATCGGGGCAGCAAGCCGATACACCCGCTCCGCCCTCTGCGGCCTCCTCTGAGGCCTCCTTGCTGAGAATAGTAACTGCAAAACATACAGAACAGGACTTGGCAGCGGCATGGCCCCAGTTGGGAGAGCAGCCACAATTCACGGGGGAGAAGCCAAGAGGCCCTGCGGATGGCTCGGCTTCTAATCACACGCCTTCAGCCACGAGTGCCACCAAGAGCGGAAGCCAGTCCCTCCCGGGCGAGGGCCGGTGATAGAGACGAGAAAGGGCCGAGACCTCCCATAGCCTGCATGCTGCCTCATTAGAACTGCTTTATCAGATAGAAACAGAACCATGACTCAGCCATATGCTTTTGAATGCCAAACACTACGATCTTACTACCTTATAAAGGTAAAGATGCTCACGGAGGTACCCTGACAGAACACAGTCCGTTAATGTAGTACTTGTTAATGTGTTACAGCACCTGTTGTAAAACTACGGCTTCAATTGAAATACAAATTAAGATATTCAGTTTTAAAGACATTTTAAAGCATGGTTTCTAAAGGATTCTAAAAACATTGAGACTTAAGGAAACATATCAAGAAAAAAATTTTATTTAAGTAACCCCGCTTTAATAAATTTATCACATCTTTTATGATTATCATTTAAAAATATTCATTTCTATGTTTCGCAAAGGTAACTATTCTCATCTCGCTGTCTGCCAGCTCGCTCATCAACTGCTCTACTCTCTGTCTTGTGGACTGTATTATTAGGAGAGGTTACTTTTCATTAGAAAACTCACGGTCACTTGGTGAAATGCATCATCTTTTTATTATTGCTCTCATTGGCCCCAGATCACCAGTCATTAACAGCATTGTATCTGAAGGATGTTGAGTTTGCTATTTAAATCTAATGCTGTTTGTGTAATTTCAGACAGCATGTCCTGTACAAGGAAAGGCCAAGTCTATCAACATTTGCAGATATAAATAAATATGTATGCTTATGTAGATGTATTGGAGGTCCAACTGCTATTTCCTCTAACTGTGGGCACATTCTGTGATACATGTTTCTTACCTTGCCGCTACCTGCATTTGTTTTCCTATTGTGAGTGTATTTCCTAGTTCTTTAAAATGTTTCAAGTCTGCATTGTCATAATACCATAAGACTCATGTGATTTATGTCATGTCTAGGGAATACATTTTCCAAAATGTGTCCAGATGGATTTATAATTCAGTGTGTGACAGCATAGACATTTATAATTTTTCTTCCTCTTTGCTCTCTGGATGAAAATTTTCTCTCAGGATTTTTAAATAAAAAATTCCCTAAGGCTCTATTAAAAAATGTCAGATCAGTTTTGCCCAGGGCAAATGACCCACTATTTATACTATGTTCCCACAAATTGTTTACATTTTCTACTCCATTGATTTATTGATTTAATTTTTTTGTTTATAAATGGACCGGTCTAAAATTGAATACCACTGACAATTTAAGTATAGTTGTTTGGTCAATTTAAAAAGACAGTAGCTTTTCAACCAAAACATTTATACTAATTTGCAGCTGCAAGGATACATAAATTATTTGTTTGACAAGTATTTGTGGAGTGCCTGCTTTGTGCAAAGCATCATAAAATTGTGCCCTTTAAAAATAAAACCTAAAACTTGTTCTCCAAATATACTAAACCTCAGGCAAACTGCCAGATATACAAAAATGTGCACAAGATTCAATAATGTCATGGAGAAGAGACCACAAAAGAGAAATACATGTGAGTGAGAGAAAATTTCCTGTCTACAAAGCTTCAGATAATAATATCATTTTAGAATGTGGAGCACCTGTATGTGAGTGTGACATATGCATTTTAGGTAAAACAAAATTTTAAAATGACTGTAATTCTAACTGTAATAAATTGTGTACTAAAACATGTTGGTATTTTCTTCCAGCCTTTTTCGCATAATTTAATTTTATATAATTCTAATAAAAGAAATATATATAGGGAAAAGGAGAAAAGAAGGAAGAGAAAAAAAATACATAGATTTATACATATACACTTAAGATAGCTAAGAGGATTGTATTACTAATTCCATTAGTTTTTGGAACAAAACAGTTAACATTCATAGGACTAGATAAATTTTACGTGTTTATACACAGTAATCTGAGTAACTCTTCTGAAGATAACTATGCAAAATAACAACCTTAGTTAGGTTCCTACCACCTTGTTTTGCAAACCTGTATTGTTATTGTTTGGGGCTCTTTATTATTGTCATTTATTAGTCTCTTTTGTTTCTTGTTTTTCTTGTAATTTTTTATATTTTGTTTTGTCTTTCTCTCTAATACAGAAAGGATAGGTGTACATGTATAGGCTTATATATGCCTAGAACTTCTCCTAAAGCATTTACAAGAATTGATTTTATTATGCATGATGATATGAACAGCTACTCTGAAGAAAATGAGACATTATGGTAGCCATTGCTGATTTCCTATCATCTTGTTGTGAAGTCCAATAATGCTTTTTTCCTTTGTTTTGATTGTTTTTAGTCTGCTCTATATTATTTGATTTCAATATGTATGAAAGTGTGGACAGCTATTCTGAAGAGAACAAGAGACATTGCAGTAGCCATTGTTGATTTTCCTACTGTCTGGTTTTGAAGGCCTGTAATACTTTCATTCTTTTGTTTTTATCGGTTTTATACTATTGTGTTTTGCTTGAATTCATTGTGTGTGAAGATATGGACAACTATTTTGAAGAAAACAAGAGACATTATGGTAACCACTATTGATTTCCTGTTGTCTTGTTTTGAAATCCTGTGTTGCTTGTACTGTTTTCTTCTGATCTGCTTTCTTCTGTTCTGTTCTGTTTTGTTTTATTCTCTTTAAAATAAACAAATAAAAGAAAAATATGACTATTTTTTGAAAAGCTATCATTATTATAATTTAAGTACTTACAGAATGCTACACTTCTATGTAGTCATCATTTTAAATCAGAGCATAACATTTCCTACACAGGATCTGCTATCCTAATTTTCTCCTACTTTTACTCATTCTGATTGCATTACTACAATTTTTTGCATAGCCTGCTTTGAAAAACATAGTCAGCCATGTAATTTCTTCACCCCATTTTAAGTACTTCCTTCGAAGCAGATTCAAAAAGTGGGGCACATATTTTCATACTATTGATGACTTGCTACTTTTATGCTGGAGACTAAGGCAACAGCGTCCTCTTTGTCTCAGAACACAACAGAAGAGACAGTTGGACAATGTACCAGTGCCCTGAGGTCGTAACCACTGTGACAAGGACCCTGCTAATCAATGATCATTGCTCCTGAGCACATTGGCAAATGTTGACAACACTGAGGATTTACTGAGAATTCAAATCATAACTGAAAAGTCTACCCAAAAAATGCACTTAAAATAAACTTCCTTGGAAAAAAACACATTTGGGTGAAAAACAAACACATACTTATGTTAACTAAATTCTAATTAGTTGGTTTCTGCCCAATGTTTAAATCTAATATATTTTAAGATCTCAGTTCTTATATTGCCATGTTCAATATAAATATTCTCAGCAGACATTATTTTATTCACAAATTTCAGAGATGAGCTATCTAAGTCTTTTTTATGCTTTTGAAAACTAGATAGTTTGGAAGATAGCGATGTGTGTTGTATCACAAGAGAGTTTCATTCACATTAATAACATGCTATCATCTCAGATGCCCTGATTTTCACTCGATCCACAGTTTTTTTTCAGTTTATCACCAAAGTTATAATGAGATATTCTATTTAATCCTTCATAAACATCTACATATGCGATTTCTGAGAGATTTGCTTAAATCATTCATTCTTTTCCTGTCACCAAGGCATTTTTGTACTATGGAACTAAAAACTAACACAGACACGTGTGGAAATGCAGAAATGACAATGAAGCTCTTGCAGCGTGATTCCAGCTGACTTCTTCCACACTGTATTGACCCCGGCATTTAATTATGGATCCTCTGTCCAAACCTAGTATCAGTATCCACCGTGCCTGGGATCTTCCCTGCAACAAGAAAGGGCAGGGGTGGCTTTTTCTTGTACCTTTGAAGCTTCTTGCTTTCACTCATGGGATAGCTCTCATTAGTATGCATGCTTGTAACAAGAGAAGCTGGAAAATGTGGTACAAAGAAGAACCTAGAAGGAAGCATTAAGTCAACATGGCCAGGCCATAATGACCACATGGTTCTGACCCAATGCTTTTCAATCCATTGTTGTGCCAGTGTAGCCTTTTGAGCCTCATTTTCTTCCACTTTCTGATTTCCATCCAGCTGTCTAGTCACCTGAAACTATTTGCAAATTACCTTATGCAGATCACTAAGATCTTTCCAGCCTGAATATGCTTATTTAGACCACTTCTTGAGAATATCCCATAGTTCTGCCACTGGACACCAGTATTTATCTGATCTATAAGGACCTCAAACCTGTTCAGCTTGTGTTATGTTAAATTGGCTTTCCTAACTTCTGCATCTCAGGATATTGCCCTCCATGTGATCTGTAATGTCAGAAATCTGGCTGTCCTCTTTGACTTTTACTTTGTTACTATCGCCTTCATCCAATCTTCAAATTTTGAGTGACTACTTATTTTCTGTCTTCCTCAACTTCTTTTAGACTAAGATTATTTATCTCCTGGTTCATTCCAGAGCCTAAATCTATTTATAACTTACACTTCAAAAGCATGTCTTTGATGCTCAAATCCTTTTAAAAAAATAAGGGAGGTTTAGAGAAATAAATTCACATGCCCTAAAACACTATATATGTGATTGTCAGAATTTTACCTAGTTTGTTATTTACCATTCTTATCAAATCAATGGAAAAATTTTTCTTTGTTTATCAGTGTATTCCACACACAGAGATTCAACAACTTTCAGGGTGACAGAGAGCCCATGATCTAAGGGTGCATCCATTCATTCATCCTTGAGATTGTCAGATGCACGAACAAAAGTTTCACCAGGGCGACCATGCATGAGTATTCTGTTTTCTTTCTTAGGTCTTGTTGCTAGCCTCTTGCAGATGCAGCAAAGCTGTAAAGTAAAAAAAGATTTGTACTGGAAGCTATCATCAATCCGAAACTATAACCAGTTCTTATTGGTTGAGATGTGAATATTCTATGCATTTAATATTTAAACATAGATAATTACTTAACCATGTTATTAATCCTTGTTAAAAATTTTAGTTTTAACTAGAACTTCTAAAAGATTGGAACTCTATAGGGAGACAAGAATCATTTCTGTACATTCTCCAAAATTTATGGAAAAGATGACATAGTATCCAGGTTTTATGAGACTAGACTAACAGACTGTTGATAATTTTTATTGATAGCTGTTCAATCTTGTGGTTCTAGATTTTATGTTTATATATATTTTGGAAAATGTTTTTAATATAACAATTTTTTGCCAGGTTATTACTGAAATCATGATATACATTTTTTGCTGGAAGAATTTCACAAGAATGGGCGAGTGCAGAGAAACTTTCACGAAGACAGTAATGTGTTCCCCAGAGATTGTCATCAGTGAGTGCTCCAACTTATTAATAGATTCATCTCATCATGCAATTTTTATTGTACTTTTAATATGTTTAATGTTTTTTGCATTGGATGTCAGCATTTAAAAGTTTTGTGCTTTGAATTTTTATAATGAACATTTTAATTCATGTATTAATATTTTAATAAAGAGCATCTTCCTAGTATTTTTACAACTGAAAATAATTAAATCTTTTTATAAAAATGAAGTAAGCAAATTCTCCAGTAATACGCATAATGATTCTGCAGATGACAACATGTAGAATCTTGCCTTCTGAAATCCAACTTCCTTTTTTTTTTTTTTTTTTTTTGTGGCACCAGGGATCAAACTCACAACTTCACGCCTACCAAGCAGGCGCTTAAGCCACTGAGCCAAACTCCCAGGCCTAGTTTCTTGAGACAGGGTTGCACTATGTGGCTCAGGCCAGCCTTGCGCTCAAGTTGTAACTCAAGCCAGCCTTGAACACACAAAGCTCCACCTACCTCAACCTCCTGAGTGCTGGGATTAAAGGCGTGCGCCACCATGCCCGGCTGCTTTAAATCCAATTGTTCCTAGGAGGATCCTCACTTTAGTCAGATCATATCCTGCATAATTAAGATCAAATTTGTTATAGTGAAGTGAGTAATCTTTGCTTAAAAAATAAGTAGATAAGGAACCCCTATTTTGATTTTATATGCAACATTTGGTTATTAACCTTTGCAGTCACATATATGTAAAATTTTATATTTACTTATTCTGATTGCATAAACATAAACTGTCTAATATGACATTTTCATCACCAGCAGGTTTCCTGTATATAGTGAATGATGAGTCCATTACAGAATAAGCAAAATGAGCTATTTTTCTTCATAATATCAGCATGATATAAGGATATTTCTCACATAAAATGAATTATTTTATGAAAAATGCATTTAAATTTTCAACATTTGCTAAATCAAATCAATATTTATTTCATTTTAATCATTAAATGTGAACTATAACCAATTTAACCTCAAAGACATTTATTTAAATTTTCAATAATCTATCAGTAATTCCCTTTAGGTTAAAAAATCAACCTTTCATATTAATAAACTGAAGATGATTAATATATTTTTTAGAAATATACTCCTTACATCACCAATGTGGATAAATTTTACTTACATAAAACACTCATCCAGATAATTAGTTGCTTATTAATAATTACACAAATGCCTACAGATTTTTACGAATAGTATATCAATGATAAATGTAATTACTTCCACTAGAAAAATAAAATTAATTCTGATATTGATTCCCTGGCCATTTGCTTTGTACTAAAATTGGTTTTAAATTTCTTATAATTTTTTTTCATATTTAAAATATGAACACTTTCAGTGGCCCAAGTAACCTTTATGACAATATTTTTATTTTACTTATATTTGTGGAAAACAAATCTCGATCTGGAGTATACGTGGACTGATCAAAACATACGGAGGGGCTCATCGGGCCCCTGTGACTTCAGGCTCTTTCCCGCGTCCAAATGACCACGAACGGGAAACGTTTTGAGCCAGTTCAGAATATGAAGGCAGCCATTACGACACGATTGGAGACACGAAAGAGGACTTCCCGGACTGCGTCAGAACGCGGCGAAAAAGAAGCGACGTGGGTTCAAAGTAAAGACGAGTAAGCAGGTGGGAATTAATGGCGATGTGTTCATACTGTAACATTTTTTAAAACGTTCACTATATTGCTCAATCTCACCTTGTGCAAGTCAGTTTAAATCTGCTCTTTTTCTCGAGTCTCTCTTGTTTCCTATAGAAGTATATCCGCGGTTTAGAAGTGAGTCCCCTCCCAGAATCTTAATTTATTTCTTAAAAGGCATGGGTTCAAGGAGGGCCCTGAAGTGTTTGCATAATTACTAAAATAGCTTCACTTAAATTATGAAATTGAAAATATGTTATCACAATCTGTGTCTCGACTAATCTACCTATGCATTTCTAAATATCTTAAATCCCATTTCTTTTTGTTTCAGTCCCTACTGCTGTATCTGAGAGAACCAACTGATAAATGCAAAAGTTTGGGTTGTAAGCTTGTTCCCAGGAAATAATCGCTTCCATAAGTATAAGAATTAATAAAGTTAAAAAAGGAATAATAACGTTCAGGTAAAACAAATTACAGAACAAAGAAATGATCGAGGGTCAAGAGACGGTCCTAGAAATAAATGGATCAGTTCTCTGAGAACGCATCGTAATGCTTAATGTGTATGTGCCTAACTATTGAATGTTAAGTTAAATGAGGCAAAATGTACAGAAGTGCAAGGAGAAATAAGTGAAGGTATATATATATTTGACAACTACAGAACACACTAAGAGAGCAGATTATGCCTTTTTCTTAAATTAACCAAGAACATTTATCAATTTAGACTGTGCTATAAAAAAGCCTTAAACATATTAAAAAATGCAGAATATGTTCTCAGACCACAATGAAATTGAACTAAAAATCAATAACAGAAAATTAACTAGAAAATCTCAAAATGTTTGGAGCTATAAAACATACTTCTAAAAGTAATAAAAAATCAAAGAAAAATGCTCAATGGAAATTAATGCTGTCCTGAATTTTATAATAGTGAAGTTATGAAAATATGCAGTGTACAACAAAAGCCGGGCTTAGCGGGAAATTTATAACATGAATGTGTATTTAGTAAAAAGGAAACATCTAAAATTAAGTCCGAGCTCTTAACTTCTTTCCTGGAAACTAGAAGAAGAAATTAAATTCAAAGCAAACTGAGAAAAAAATCCTAAAAATTAGAACAGAAATCAGTGAAATGAAAAACAGAAAATTAATAAAGAAAATCAATGAAACTGAAAGCAAGTTCTTTGATAAGAGCAGTGAACTGGCTCCTTCCATTGTTCTCACCTCTCATGAAGCTGAGAAAGAATGAATGAAGATAGGAGACCAAGTTATCCTTACCTGAAATAACAAAGAAGTCATCGTTAATGACCCCAAAGACATTAAAAGGAGAACACAGGAATATTACAAAACCTCTATATCTCTAATTTTGATAAATTAGACGAAATGGACTTATTGCTTGCTGGGAATACAATCTTCCAAAATTCACACAAAAAGAAACAGTCAACAACAATAGGGCAATATTGAATATTGAAAATGTATCAAGTATTTATAACCTTTCAAAATGAAACTATTCCGTGTATCTTTTTCCTGAATTCTACTAAAGTTTTATAGAATAATTATAATAATTACTTAGAATATTTTCCATAAAACAGAAACCAAAAGAATACTTCATCTCAACTCATTCTATGTTATCTGCGTCACTGTAATACTAAAACTACAGATACTATACAAAAAAGAAAACCCTATGAACCAATTTTTCTCATAGATATGGATAAGAAAAATCATGAAAGATATTTGGCAGTTGCATTTAACAACTTATTACAAAAAATATATGCCACTATCAAGAGGGATTTCTTTCCAGGTATGAAAGACAGGTTCTCAACACTGTAAAATCATCAGTATTAAGCCATCTCTTCAACAGGCTATTAGAACAAATTATATGACTAAAAATTCAGCAAAGTAGAAATAGAAAACTTCTTCAATTTGATAAACAATGTCTGGAAATACAATCCTTAATGGTGAGAAAACAGATACTTTCTGACCAAAACAGGGAACTAGAAAGTATTTCCCCTTAAACATTCCTGCTAAATATCAGTCTGATACTCCCAGCTAATGTAATAAGACAAGAAATGAAAAGCGTAACTGTACAAAAGAAATTACTCTATCTACCCCTATTCACACATTATATGACTTGACAAGATTGTCTATGAGAAAATCTCCAATAATCAAGCAAAATATTAATAAAACTAAAAAGTCACTATAGCAAAATTACAGAAAGCAAGATAATATACAAACATTGCCCTATATATTAGGACTAACTAATTAGAATTTTAAATTAAATTGCAATATCATTTATAGCAGTCAAAAATAAAATACTTAATAATAAATATAAGAAATATTTGCAAGATTTTTATGAGAGATCTGCATGTATCTTTACATCTAAATTATACTGAAGATCCAAATGAATAAAGATATCCCATATTTATGAATCAGAGGACTCAATATTGTTAAGATGTTGATTTTCCTCATTGATTCAACAAACTCCTGTCAAATACATAGCACAGTATCTAATGAACTCTGA
The DNA here is from genome assembly GCA_004363535.1 of Dasyprocta punctata. Lineage (NCBI taxonomy): Eukaryota > Metazoa > Chordata > Mammalia > Rodentia > Dasyproctidae > Dasyprocta > Dasyprocta punctata. The sequence continues at coordinate 53,679 of RJWM01000418.1, read as the reverse complement.
CGAACTGAAGTTTATGTGGAAAGACCACAGATCGACACTACTCAATACAATATTGCTCACCAAATTTGGATGGCAGACATTATCTGACTCAAAATTTAGTATAAAGATACAGTGTTCAAGATTCTGTGCTAGTCACAGAAGGATAGACAAGAAACATAGAAAAATACAGAAATAAGGAACAGAGAAAATTCAACAGAAGGATAATTTTTCAACAAATGGTACTGAAGCAATTTAATATTCACAAGCAAAAACAATCTAGACACAGAATTTTTTCACATACAAAAATTTACTTATTAATATAAAATAGGTCACAGACCAAAATATGAATCAAAAGAACAAAAAAGAGAATCGTATAACTTTTAGAAAATAACATAGGAGAAAATCTGGATAACATTGAATATGGCAAGGACTTTTAATTACTAAACCATAAAAATTAAAAATGACTTCTCATTGAAATGCCATTAAGAGAATGAAATGTCATTCCCCAGATCTGGAAAAAGTATTTGCAAAACAGTTACCCAATATAGGATTCATACTCAAATGCAAGAATTCTTAAATTCAACAATGAAAAAACAACCCAATTAAAATATGGCCACAAACTGTAACAAGTACATTACTAAAGAAAATATACACATGCCACATAAACACATAAAAATGAGAAATGGAAAGTAAAATTATATGGAAGAAGTTATCACACCGTCTATCCTTAATAACAGATTACATGACTTGACATGATCATCTATGAGAAAATTTTCAAAAATCAACCAATATGATACATAATCATAGAGAATGGCAAATTAGAACAATGAAGTGGCTACACAGTTATTACATGACCAAAATTCAAAACTTGTTTTTCTTCACTGAAAAGCTACTATTGACTCTATTTTGGAGGACTGCATTCTGAGTGACTTCATGAATATAAAAAGAGTGTTTCTCCTGAATTTACACCTATGTATTCTGTCATTCATTGACGTTCCCTCTGTAAATCAGTTGTTATTAAAATATTGCAGTATTATTATTATTCATAGTTAATATTGTAAGTCACTAACTGGTAGCATTCTTTTTTCTACTGTCATATCTTAGAAAAGTTGTTACTTTGCAACTAACAAAAATAAATAGGTAAGAGTTTCCCCCTTAGTCAAACTCATGTACTGTTTTCATTGATAAAATAGCTCCTAACAAAAGTGCAAAAGTCAGTCTTCCCTAGGTTTAAATTATGACATTATCATTTACCAACCCTTTGATCTTTTTCAAAATAGTTAAGCAATTTTCTGATATTTTGAATATAAAAAGAGCATTTTGTAGGTTTTTTATATTTCAATAATGATACTCTGGTTTCTCTTCAGATCATATAAATCTTTCACCTTTTATATTTTGATGAGATACATTATACCTAATAATCTATTTGAATACTTAATACTTAAATGTACCACTTCTGCAGCATTAATTACATGGAAACATGACAGCCACTACTCTATTTTCCTAGTTTTTATTTTACACTACTGTTGAAATTTCTACCTTTAACATATCAGTCACAGACACATTCTTGTTTAGTGTGTATTTGATGAGAAATTTGTTTCTTTCACATTTCATTTCAGTTGTAATGTAAGATGTGACTATAGAAAATGCAAGAAGAGTGTATCAGCTTAGTCATTCTACTTTATGTTCTTCCCATTTCTCAGTGCAAAGTTTTCTTCTTCATTGAAGTCACAGGTACTAAGCTGAATCCAAAAAGGCTTCCCCTGAATTAGGCATATTAGTGTTTAGGTATCTTGCTGTTCTTATTTTTTCCTCTATTTGGTCAAGATGACATATTTTTGAGATGAAATATAGCTAGAAAGCAGTAATCCCTTGGGCTTTATGTTCTTTACACTCAGAAAGATAAACGACCACTTATTAGACAAGGACTGTGCAGATAACTGTGCATTGGACATTACAATTTGAGTGTTACTTTAAATTATGTTGAAATCTTTTATGAAATGGATAAGCACAAGAAACACAGGCACAATACAACAAAATTCACACAGTAATTAAGTTTGTAAATTTTTATGTTAAATGTATGAAATTGAAAACATTTTGACTGTCTTTTGCAGTAGCAGTCCAATTAAGACATTTGGAGTCAATCAGCAAATCTGCAGAAATTCAACGCTTATTTGCAGACCTTAGTAGCTATTTCTAATGCAAATAAACAAATGGGGTAAACAAATGGATTTCAGCATTAATTGTGTTTAGCTGTAATTAAATATTTTTTCATGAACTGTGACTGGGAAAGTAGTCCACGGGAAGACCTATAGCTGTGTTGACATTAGCTAACTCCCTATTTACACTTTATTTTGATATTTTTCAGTCAGTCCAAGCATTCTTTCCAGGCAACGAACCTTATTCAGAACAATGTAGAAAATGTGACATTCTCAGCTGTGACAATGGTCACAGAAGGTTATTGAAGAGATAGGAACCTTACACAAATATAGATCTGTAACATAATAGTTTTAGACATCTAAATAATGGGAATTTTGAGTTTTTAAAATTATTATTTCTATTGTATTTTACAACGAGTTTGCATTATTATTACAACCCTTGCAACTTCAACAAAGTGTATGTAGCTCTTTGTCTATTCAGTTAGCAATGCTTAAAATTCAGGTGTAAATATTTAAAATTAATTAAAATGTCTTACCTGCAGAAAAGTCTTACTATTGAAATAAAAATGGGGTTTGAATAGGGATCACATAACATTGACCAGGTCCTTAATTTTCTCAGTGTGAGTTAAAGATGTTTCTCTCATAGAAAACAAATTTCAAACTTCTAAGTAGGCTTGCTCTACAGAAATGCCCTTCCCTGCGGTTCTCCCACCTCCCTGTCATGGCCTTGTGGGAAATCCTGTGATTTCAATTACAGTTCCAAATTGAACTATGAGATTGGAGGACAAAAGTGCAAATTTGCTCATTTCTTGTGGCAAACTTTGTAATTGCACTGAAGGTTTTTGACTACTCTTTGTATCATTTGTTATACTATTTATACATTTATTGTAATTTCAATATAGTTGCCACATTTTAAGATATTTAACTATTGCTTTCTTTTTATTTTGCTAGGGAATCCTGTTTTATTTTTTCATAGAATAAAAAAGAATTTGGGTTGTACAGAGAAAATCACTATCATGTTTGACAAGAAATTTAAGCGATAACTTAACCATTCATAGTGCAGTTAATTCATGGAGGAAATCAAAACAGCAGCAACAGGCTTCCCACAGTCAATTAAACGCCACAACACCTAAAGTTCTGTGAAGTTTGGACATAATGTGGAAATACACACACACACACACACACACACACAATTACATGCCTGTTACTCAATTTTTAGGAATAGGTAATATCTGCAGATTTATTTAAATAGACTTCCTTTTACAAACTCTGCAGGAATTGTGAATCACTAGTGAGAGTCTTTCCTATCAGGGCACTTAAGTAGTTGATCATAAACATTCTCAGTCTTCAGCCTGTATGTGAGGTGAAAGTCACATGACAGTAATTCTTTCTGAGAGCATAATCCTCCATCTGCTTTCAAACAGCAGCCTCAAATTAAAGAAGACGGTTATCTGTCCCTTGCACTTATTGGTGAAAAAAACCATTTTGTTAGCATGTTTTGAATTAATAGCCGTTTAGATATTTTTATATCAAGGAATGTGATTTCTTCAAAATTAGTCATTTTGTCCTTACATAGTCCTTGACGAAGAAAAGAACAAAGTGTGTGTCATGGGAACAGTCGTTTTTCTGAGACGTCCTCTGAAGGCCTCCTCGGAGGAAGCCTAGTTCAGACCGGCCTCTTATTTTCTAACACATTTTCCCTTCTGACTTCCACAGGAGACCCCTCTACTTTACCAGCACCATTTAACACCAAGTAGTATTCCTAAATTATCTTCCTGTTGAATAAATATCTTCAATCACACACTGAAGGAATTGTTTTACATTGCATTACTCACATGCTTGGAAATTGAGCTCAATCCCCAAATCCTCTTGGTTTTGCTTTGGGGCTTTGAACTGTGCCATAGAGGGGGAAATGTTATCTTACCAACTTTATTCTTCACAGCGTTTTAGTAGCATATATTTACTGCACATGATAGAATAAAAATCTAAATAAACTTATTTTTGAGTTTTATGCAATGTGGAATTCATAGACATGCAAGTAAATATTATTACCAAAAGTCATCAATTTACAGATGGCAAGAATTTGAGGAAAACATTTCTGTAAAGGAAGCTTCTTTCCATCCTGGTTGAAACAATTTCCTCTGAGTGAGAATTGAATGGTCTTACCTAAAGCAGGTGCACTTCCTTGGAGACGTGCAGTGTTAGTACCAGTCAAGCCAACGGGACCTCTGTCGAGGAAGGACTAGACCGAGCCCCGAGCGCTTTCATCCCCGTGCAAATCCATCATTTGACTGAATATTGTATTGACGTTTGGTTTATTTCACCCTATTCTGATTTCTAGTTTTAGGGCTGTCCTCCCTCTGTGTCCTCTCCCTGAGCTGATCTGAAGGAGTGAACCGTTTCAGCTCATCTGTAGCCTCCTAGTAACCAGCTCGGCACATACAGATACTGAATATGTAAATGGTGATTTTATGAATGAAATAGAATTCAAATTCTCTTTAGAAGTTGCTTTTCTAAAGCAATAGTTAAGAACTCTCATTTGAAAAAAATTATTCTTTTTGTAAAATATACCGTATAAAATGTATGCATGATTTGTGAGTTCCATTTATTTATTTATTTACTTAGAAGCACCAAGATTTTGAAAAGCCTGCCTCTAGGTTTTCATCATCTGCAGTCAGAATTCTTTTGGCACACAATGGTGTCTGCATTTGGATGTGGTCATAAAATTTCCTTCCATACCCTCACAACAGCGCTGCCATCAGCTAATTGCTGCCTCAATCAGCCACCTGTGATACAGCACCAAATTGCCAAAAGATTCATGACAAACAGGAGACAGCTCCCTAGACCCAAATCATGCAGTCTAGCAGAGCAGTCTGCAAACTCGAGTATGTTCATAATAGCGCAAGGTGAACTGTAACATTTAAATGCGTTCCTTGCGTGTCTGGCAGCCATATATTGCACCACATCCTAAGGACGGGTGTTAAGTGCACGGTCACAGTGTTGTAAACTTAAGAGGCTGGAGCACACACACAAAAAAGTCAAAACTTTCTAGGAAATATTAAATTTGTGGTTAAGAATAGATGAATACAGTAAAAAATACATGAGTTTCGAGAAAAAAATTGATTCCCTAGCATGTGAACATTTAATATATGCCCGGAATACAGGCGATGCGGCCTTGGGGCAGCGCTTCAGAGCGTCCCTCTCATGCTCCCTGCGGCCGACAGCAACGTGCGCACGAAGGGCGCAGACAGTGTTAGGACGCCTGTGTCCTGCACACAGAGAGGAGCTCTGCGGGGTTTACAGCAACCCGAAGGAACCCTAACTCAAGATGCTGTTGTCCTGAAGTCAAAGTCACTTAATGGTCAGCTGCCCGTGTGCAGCACCTCTCTTTTTCCTCTCACTACTTCAAGTTTTTAAAGTTTCAAAAGATTATTTCTTGGAGTGGAATGCTCTAGATGTGCTAAACTGATGCGTTTAGGGGCTACCTACCATGGTTTCCTGAAGTATAACTTTGAACTGTATTTGTCTGTGTTCATCTTAAAATTCAGACTTTTTTAAAATGAATGTGTGTTTATAAAAGAGCCCAAACATATAAATGAAAGTCATAAGAACAAAAATTTAATTATATTTCATTGCTTTCTTTCATTTAAGTTGTTTATTTTATTAAAAATGTGTCCCAAATCTAATTTTTGTTATTATTGTTGTTGTTTTAGTACCAGGAATTGAACTCATGACCTTGCACTTGCCAGGCAGGCGCTTATGCCACTGAGCTAAACTCCTGACCCAAATCCAATTTGTACATGGTAGTAAAACAGGTAATTGACGATGCTCTTTATTTAATTTTGGCAAGCACACACTGGAATTCGCAAGTCTCGCCTCTCTTCTGGAATCACAGATTTATAGCTTGTTTTAGAGTCTATTCCTATAATATTTAGTCATGCATTGTAGAAAGGTTGTCCCTCACAAATGTTATTTTTTTATTATTTTTTGAGACAGTCTCACTTTGTAGTGCAGAGTGGCCTTGAACTCACTATGTAGCACAGGCTGGTCTCAAACTCCCTGTGATCCTCCTGCCTCAGCCGCTCAAGTGCCGGGATGACAGGCGTGGGCCGCCACCCCCGCACATCATTCTTAGAGCTGCTTTATGTATAAAGGAGAGTAGAAATGCTCACATTGCAGTGTAAACCTTAACTAAGAAAAGTTACAATAAAAATCTATGTGTTTTTAAAATTTTCATTTTTACTCCTGTATTAGTCCGATACCCATTAGTGGGATGAAATACCGAACACCTGGAAAAATTAAAAGAGGAGAGCTTTAATTTGGTCACAGTTTTTAGAGCATTTTGCCTGTGGGAGGTCGGCAGCAAGGCGGAAACTGTGCGGCAGGAGCGCACACCGGAGGAAAGCTGCTCCGTCCCGGGAGCCGGGAAGCAGAGAGCAGAGCGGAGTGGAGGACGAGGCGTGCCCTTCCGGGCGGTGCCCGAGGCCCCTCAGGCAGGTGCCGTCCTCAGAGCACGCTCGGAGACTGAGTCTGTGGATTCACAAATCCACGGAGTGGCACAGCCTTCCCACCGCCCAGCCACCTCCAGACATGCGAAGGTTTGGGAGGACATTTTAGATGTAAAGCATAACGACTCCCTAGTTTCTCTGGTTGAGCAGTGCATATTGAAAGTCCGTGCAGAGTAATTTATTCTGGAACAGTGCCACCTAAAATTTAAAAACAAAAAAGTAACCCAGCGCAGTGGTGCATGCCTGTAATCCCAGCACTCAGGAGGCTGAGGCAGGAGGATCATCGTAAGTTTGAGACCAGCTTGGGCTACAAAATGAGTTCAAGGCCGGTCTAAATCATACATTGAAATTCTGCCTCAAAAAAGACAAAAAAAAAAAAAAAAAAAAAAAAGTGCCTTCTTTACTATTGACTAATATCGATATAGTATTTATTTTTTACTAGTCATTGTTTTAAATATTTTAAATAACATTCTAAAATAAAAGTTTTAAATGATTAATAAGATTAATTAAATACCCTTTTAGGCCCTTGAAGTATCCTGATGATGGGGTATTAGTACTCTCTCCTTTCCCAGAGCAGGCAAAAAAGAAAGGGAAACACATTTCTGAAGCCACAGAGCTGTTTATTGTGAGGACGCTTACTCAAGCCCAGCAGTGCGGGTGCAAACCCTGTCCTCACTACAACGTCATAAAGCATCACTGTTCACGATAAAATAGGTTCTGTTTCACAGTGGGAGAATTATGCGTATTGGAATCAGCGCTTTCTTCCTCAGAGCTTACCACTCCATTAGGAGCGCTCTCACACTAATCCATGCAGTATTACTTTACAGCTGCCGTCATGCCATGGGTTCTGAAAGATCAAAGCGTTTCAGAAATTCTGAAGCCCCGTAGAAATGTGATCTCTTCGGAGAGGGATGGGCACAGTGGGCCTCAAAATTCAAGCAACCCTGCTGAGAAGAAATGAGAAATGATTGCTTTGGACGTGGGGACCTGCCTTTAGCTCGAGGCCCAGGCTTTTAATGCAGAACGTAGAAAGCACAGATGCAACCTCCAGCTGAACTCCTTCCAAGAGAAGCGCAGCCTGTAGCCTCCACTTTCCCGTTCAGACAAGACGAGGAGCTAAGTGGATGCGGATGGAGGGAAGCCATTGGCTCCAGGTGGCACAGATATTTCAAGCCCCGTCCTCCTAGGGCTGTGGCAGCACCCTGAATTTTACTGTAGTAGAAGTAACAGGGTATTTGCAAGTCCAACATTTACTTCTTGCTATGAACAAAACACACGTCAATTTAAGAAAATATCTATGCTCACAAAGCAGAGTATGGAAGTAGCGTGATTATCTACACAAGCTTAAAATGTAACTTTGATTCATAGCCTTGGTTATTTTGAGCTCCTATATTTTTCCTTTGATAGCCTATTTCATTGCTCTATTTATTGATTTCACTTCTATGTTGCAAAAGCCCTAGGAAATTACTTTCTTAGTTGACTTAGATACGAGTGTAATCATAGATATGTCCGCAAACCGTGCCTTTGAGAAGTATAAAAATCAGGCAAAGGATTGGGAAGAAATGCTGTGTTCTGGCCGTCAGGCTGGCGTTCATCAGAGCCTGCGGGAGCCCTCATGCCGCCCACAGGGTCTCGCCACGGCCGCCACCGCCGCCGAAGTCACGGACACGCGGCTACCGCCGTGGCTGCACCCCGCGGGCGTCCTGCCCCGGCCCACCGCGTCCCGCGCCGCCTCCTCGGCCTGGGCGCCGCCTGCAGCTTCGCCCGCGTGGAGAGGCTGAGTCGGTCTCCAGTTCCCGTTAGAGCCGGGCCAGGACCCGGCCGGGGTCCTCTCCCTTCCCGGCACGCCCTCCACCCGGCGCAGCGTGTGCTCCGCTCTGATGCTGCCCAGGAGCCCCCCTCGAGGAGTCCGGGCTCTCCCGGTGAAGGAGCGAGGGACGCAGGAGCCCGGCCCTGTCCCTGCGGGGGCCTCGGGCCTCGGAGCAGAACGGGACGCGCGCCTGCCTCTGGGTCCGGCTTCCTCACTTAGCAGAGGTTATGAAGTTGACATAATTGCTGCTTCCTGTCATCATCTATATTTTTATTTTAAAAAAGAAACTAAAGTCTGTCAGATGTACAGTTCGCATCACTTAACCAAATTGAGTAATATTTAGAAGATCTTAAATAGTGTATACACTACACACTCACATACTTCCACAGACACACACGGGAGATTTTCTTCCTGTGATACACTCACATGTAGACACGGAGGTGACATTACTCCTGATGAAAGGAAACTGATCTGAAGAAAGGATGAAAGCATCATCATGCAGTAAGAAATGATTCTGTGATGTTGAAATGGGTGAAACAGTGTTGATTTTAATTCAATTGCAGGTTTAGAACAATTTGAAAAGTGATTATCCCATGTGATAACTTCAGCTCATGAGGAACAAATCATTGCTTATCACTCATTTTGTCATTTTCTGAGACTTTATAGACCAGGAACTGAGTAGATACCTTGTGCTTTTATTTCTGTTATGGAAGAAGAAGATGGATGAAATCATTCATTTTCCATTAATTTATTCAATTTATGCAATAAAAGATGCTTCCTGAGTAGGCTTGTGGAGACACAAAGGAACAAAACAAGGCCTCACCTCACCAGAGGACATGACCACAGATGAAACCAGCAGGTACACAGGCGCGGAGTGAAACGATGACGAACGCTCCGGATAAAGCATTTATTTTCCGGATTATGTGCTGTGGCTAGCGGAGGCTGCCACCGCCGGTTCTGAGTGGGAGGCTGCCGGGCGTAGGTGCGCGGCGAACCTACTCCCCAAGCTTTTCTTCTATAATCCACAGAGTGCTGATGTTTTGATGCAATAGCAAGAATGCAAGAACTCTCCACAAAAAATGAAAAGAGCTAACGAGCAAGAGGAAGCAGAAGAGTCGACAGAGTGCCGGAAGCTTGAGGAAAGGGAACCAGCGTGAGAGCCACAGAGCCGCACGAAGTGGACGAGCCTGGCCCGGCCGGCTGAGCCGTGCAGGGCGCCCTGGAGGCCACACGTGGTGCTCGCGGCTCGGAGCGGATGAGCTCTTAGCTCAGCGGAGTCAGCGTGACCAGGCGACTTCCCTCTCAACCCCGTGCTTTACCAGGAAGCCTGCAACTGAGGAGCAAAGTGCGGGCAACACACACACAGGTGACTCCGACACGATGCGAGCGCCTTTCCTAGGTCTCAGGGGAGTCTGCCTCGCCGGAAGGCACGTGAGGAGGAGGAGCAGAGGCCTTCAGAGGGCGGCAGCCCCCGCGTTGATCTCATACTTTGAAGCGGGTTGTGTCATACCAGGTGACGATACACGCGGTGGTGACGCGTTGTCCTTTCTCGTTTCTTCCTCTCAGATGTGAGACTGAGCGTTCAACCCTCTTTCACCCTTCTCCCCATCAGTCAGCATCGCTGTAGGTGTAAGAGAACAGAGAACCCAAAACTAGTAATGATTTTGAAAAGAAAGATTTTCCCTCTCTCAGGAAAAGAGGAAGCCCGTGGCCCCGTGCTCCTCAAACTCCAGCACATTTCCTCTTTTTGTCTGTCCTCCCCGTGCTTTGGCATCTGTCCTCATGGGCCAGCATAGCTGCTGACCTCCAATCATCAAACAAGCATTCCAGGTCACCATCTGAGAAAGCAGACAGTGGAGCCTTCTCCTCTCATTAACCAAAGCTTTTTGCACTCTGCTGGCCAGGACTTAGTCACACACTGCACCCACACGGAGGGGAAAGGAGACCCTGAGTCTCCAGCTGGGGACATTGTCTGCCACAGCCCCTTGACAGTGGTTGTTTGAGTCCCCTCCTCAGTGAAGCACGAGAGCAACAGCAAGGCTTGGGCCCTGACAATCACACAGCGCATTCGGTATTGCATAACGGAGCTCACACTTCTTACGTCATTCCCAGCCCGCGCGGGTCCCCTCCGTTCTCCTTTCCCATCTGGTGAAGAAATGAGCGAAACAGCAGCAAACGGACTTGCTTTTAGCTGCGCTGCCCCTCCGGCTTCTCCTCCCGGGATGGGGTGACGCTGTCCCTAACCCGAGGCTGCATCCTGCAAGTGTCTTCCTCTCGTCTCCCCGGGAAGTCCTGGGAGGAAACCCAGTGTGCCCGCCTGCTGTGCAGACACAGAAACCCCCAGACACCCCTCCTCGCAGAGGGCATTTCTTTCAAAATAAAGATGTTTTAAAAATAGATTGTTTAGGAAATGGCAAGGTTGCTTCCTCTACTAGTGCAAGAGAGTTTTGCTGCTCCCCACTGGGGGTGCTGAAGAGATAGCTGGCGGAGTGCGAGTGAGGCAAAGTGAAGGCAGGCGGGAAGCTGACCTCCCAAGGCCTTTCAGACCCTTAAATCACTGTTTCCGTCATCTCAGCAATCAGCATGGCAGTGCTGGGGTTTTCAGGCGCTAGAGGAGCAACAGCTGAGAGATGCGTGGAGCAGTCACAGATAGGACAGAAGGGCGTGCAGGCACACCCAGGCCAGGAAGTTCATGTAACAGGGACATCATCAGCTAAGTATGCGTCTCAGGAAAATAATGCAGCACATCTGACTGTAAATTTATAACCTGTGTGGATACATGCTAAATAATTCTTGCTAATATCTCTGGGAAGATTTGAGTCCACAACTAAAGTTTGTTGCGTTGTGATTCAGTATCTCTCTCGTGTCAGTGGTGAGACATTTACTGGGGATGAGAATCTGGACAAACCAATCGATATCCAGGATCGTAGTTTCTTCGAGAGGAGATTTGGAGTAATGACTGTGTCCTGCTGCTGAGACCTCGGGATTGAAAGTTTTTTCGGGATCCACGTTGACAAGCATAGTATCTTTCAAATGAATATAGTGCATGTCACTAGATTGATACTGTTGACATCTTTCAGAAGAAATCAATAGCCCTGTTCCAGTCTATGGCTGTCTTACCCTAGTTATGTCTGCTTATAGCTGATTGTTGTAAAAATGAAGGCGTATCTCAAAGTACTCGATTTTTTTTGTCTTTTTGTTGTTGTTGTTTTGTTTTGAGACAGGGTCTCACTATGTAGTGCAGACTGGTCTTGAGCTCACTATGTAGCCCATGTTGGCATTGAACTCATGGAAATCCTCCTGCCTCAGCCTCCTGAGTGGTGGGATTACAGGCAGGTGCCCCCACACCTGGTCAAACTGCTTTGAATTATAAATTTTAATATACATTAAGGGAGTGGTGGTTTTAAGTTCAAAATAATTTACATTTTTATTTGGTATCATTTTATTTTCCAGTAGATGAACTCATTTGCTTTTTGAATTTTATATTTACAAGTATCACATAGTACTTTCCATTAAATAGCAGAGTATTGTATACATTTTGAAGAATGCTACTTGTGGATAAGATACTGAGGTAACTACCCTTTCTACACATATACACACACACACACAAAATCTTTCAAAGACTTCTGCTTATATACAACTCTTAGGGATTTCTGTAACACTTTTGTTTACTGTTGAAGAAAAACTTTTCAGTTAATTTACCTTATTTATAATTAAATTTCTGCCTTGTCAGTTCCAAAATTTGTACATTATAATCATTTTATGCATATAATAATTTCCAACTATCAATATCCTTAATGGTGACATTAATATTAAATATGCATAAATATTTTTAGTTTCTCCTTGGATGGGTGATGCAAACATCTTTACTATTTTCATTATGTAAATAGAATTTTGGATTAAAAAGTGTAGTTGCTCATATCCTTTGATCTATTTTTTAATAGGTTGTTGACATTTTCTTCTTCTCTTTCCCTCGAAATGTGTCCATCTCCTTGGATGTATCTAAGAGACTATTGTCAATTCTATAAATTTCCTCTCATTTAGTGAAAAATCAAATGTTTTCAGTAAGGTTTACATTCAGCAATGGATTTAATGCCATTGGCTTTTTATATATACAATGCTGTAACATAAGTCCCAGGAAAGACAGATTATTGCCCAAACAGAAATTAAACATGTGAACCATGTTAACCAGTTCCTCCCCTCGCCTGCAGGGGGAGCCCTCAGGAACCAGGCTGGGGTGCTGGCGCCCGCTCTGCTCTTCAGCCACGACCCTCAGTCCCTGGAGCCCCACGAATGCAGCCAGCCCGGCACAGTCGGGGCTTCAGGAGGCACAGGTGAGGAGAAGAGCAGGCGAGCACCTCTTCAGGAGGCTTCATCTTAATTATTTTCTTATCAGTGTAAGCATGACATTCTCAAACAACACACGATGGACCTAAAACTTACATACGTGTCAGCCTGCCGCCTCGGTCCATCCAGCTTTTGCCAAGGAATTCCAGACAGCAGAGCCTTTCTCAACCCCTTGGGACAGAGAGATCTCTGCTTTCTGTCAGTGAATGCGGTTTAGGAATCCTACCACCATAAATCTACCCTGAAACGACCAATCTTGCTTTTTACAATGAAGTACTGCATCCTATAGGCTGTCTAAAACAATGGATTGGTAAAAGGAAACAATGTAGTCTTTGGCTCATTGATGAAATACAAAACAAAAACTGATTTCTACCAAAATACAAGGGAAGGAAACAAAGGAAGAAAAACAGCAGTTTGCACAGGTTTGTTACCTTCCCAGGGAAGCCAGTGCTGCGCAAACACAAAGAAAAAGCAAATGAGCGCAGGCAGTGATGTAGTAACACGGGGGGGAAGAAATGTTAACGAGTCGTTTAACTGAGCTGATTGGTTAGAGTAATAAACTAATTACCACTTCTATGGTTAGGCGACCCACAGATGTTGTTAGCAATTCCTAACATTATGCTCCCTCTGAACAGATGAATTTTCTTATCCTTCCCATGATCGGTGCATTTGGAAACCAGGGTAAAACAATCAATTGAAAATTGTTCAAAAGAAAGGGGATCTGGAGTCCGGAGGAAGAAAAAACAAAACAACAAAAAAGAGTCCATACTCTTAAATGAAACCTATCGGAAGCACATGTTTAAATATCATTGTTTCTCTGGTGTGAGAAACAGAAAGGGAAAATAAGGACCAAAATGTGTAACAGATACGGGAAAACGGGATGAGGATATTCAAATAAGAAGCGGAACAAGAGATGGGGCAGGGGGAAGGGAAGGAAAGGGGAACAAAGATTAGAAGAAAGAAAATGGAAACGAAGATTTCGTAAGTGAGGAGTGAAAGAGGGGTTGAAGGGGGGAGAAGGGATTGGGGAAAAAAGAAGAACCGAGATTATCATGTACAGGTACAAAATTCCTCTGATAAATGTGATCATTATGTATAACTAAATTATATCAAAAAATAATCAGCAATTTTCTTCTTCGGTCCATGAATGTGACACCACGCCATCCCAGGACAGGGCTCTGAGCAGCCCTACGCTCTCAGTCTAAACTGGAGGCAGTGAGACCCTCGCTCTGCCTCCTCCACTCACACAGGCAGGGTCAGCGGCCGGGCACTCAGGGTCCCCCTCAGAGGACGTGGAGGAGGGGTGTCATTTAGTGAAACAGATCCCCCTGACCTTGGGCTGGCAAAATCAGCCTATACAAACAGAGTAAAAATTTCAAAAGTGCAATTCAATTTTTAACTCAAATTGAAAAGTGAAAGTATGCACTTTAAAGATTTCAGCAGTATTGTCGCACTGGTTTACTTTTGACACTTATATCTCTTCCTACAAATGAGTATTGTATTGGCATACCATGTTAGTTTGATTAATTAAAAAGTAACAATTTAACTGTGTCTGTAGACATAGGGACTCAGCTGTGGCAGTGTTTCTCAATTAGATGATATACATACTACTTCTATTTAGTATCAATTTTTAATTATGAGTTGAAATGAAACAACTTAAATTTTTATTATATATAATTGATTGAACACATAAAATTATATTAATCTGGGCTTGGCGGTGCCCGGTAAAATCCCAGCACTCTGGGAGGCTGAGGCAGGAGAATTGCCAAGCTGAGTCCAGTCTGAGCAACTTAGCAATTTAGGAAGATTTTATCTCAACATATAAAAATTAAAAACAAAGGGCTGGAGGATGCAGCTCAGTGCAAAAGGTCCCGGTTCCACTCCTCTTTAGAGTAATAAAAAAGTAAAAATTCTAAAAATAATGCTTGTCTAATTTCTCTCAGCTTTTACAAACTTTTTTATGAAATAGTCTATTTTGGGGTTCTTATCACATCACGGTCTTTTGTTCCTTTTCGATATTTCTAGACATACTTAGGCTCACGGAACAGTTGCAAAGGTCGCACAGAGGACTCCAGATTTCTGCTACGCAAATACAGTACCATGCACCAGAACCGCACCGCTAAGAGGCCGCCCGGTGCGGTCAGGAGCCAGGCCGCAGCCCTGGGACCCGCCCGGCAGTGTCCGCCGCCTGTTCCGGGAGCCCCTCGCCCTGAATCACCGTCTCCACCGGCTCCCACGGAGGCCGCCCGCCAGCGGGAGGCCGTTTCCTGGCCACGGTGTGGCCGGCGCCCCTCAGTTCGGCAGGGCCCGGGAGGGAGCGGCTCCCGGGTCTCCGCAGGACCAGGCGCGGGGCTCCGGGCCGCTGTGTCCGCCGGGCGCCCCCGGCCCGCGCGCGGCAGACGAGGCCTGGGGAGAGGGTGTCCCGCGGCTCTGCGCGCCTCCTTTGCTTCTAGTTTCAGCCTTGGGCCGATCCTGTGAACAGAAGGCATTTCTGCGCTGTTTCAAAAGATGATTTTTATTTTCTCCATTTCTTCTGTAACTATTCATTGGAATCATTGTGCTATGGAGAGTTCTCCATTACCTCCATGTCTTCAGTGATTCATTCGGGTGGATCGTGTGTACGCATCCTCGCCTTCGGTGGTACTTCAGTACCGTTGCTCCGTATTTGCTGTTCAGATTGTTCCAGCGTTACCGTTAATTGCGTCCGCGGCCTGGCCTCTGTGTCCTTTTGACATTCCCTCAACTTACATTCACTTACATTTTATTTTCTTTTTGCTTTTTTACCATCTAGCAACACAGAGTGTTCTAGTCTGATTCGGTATTTTTCCTGCCTCATCCTTGGACTCTTCTCTGAGGAGTCTTGTTTCCTTTTATAGGAAACTGTTAGTAATAAACCAGATAGAGGCATTTATGACGTACATATCGCTATCAAGGTGTCACATCTTTAGGAGAGCTTTCATGGATTGGTTAGAAGTACATCTGTGTTAATTCATACTATACACAGAAAGCTACACTTCTGTGTTTATCTCTGTGAACATGCAGTTACCAGTCATGTGTAAGATAATATATATTGAGTTTATTCTGATAACTTCAACTGTAAAGCAACACCACTAGGTTTATTCAAGCTATTTCTCTTCATTTATCTGAAACATGTTTCTTCAATAGCAAGAGATCCTATGCTTATTAGCTTCAATATACTTAATACTTTTTTTGACCTTTGAACACATGTGACACAATTTTAGAGTTTCTGGTATGGCTTGTGCTCTTTACTTTTTATTAGAAATACCTAATCTAAGCAGTGTTAGACATTTCAGCACCGTGTGTTAGACGGATTTTCACTGGATTTCCTTGGCACTTTTGTCCAGTGCCTTTGAACGTGCACACGGGAGCCGCCTTTGGATTCTGTTTTTCCCATTGACCTGCGCATTTATCTTTGCAACAGAATACTGTACCTTTTGAATAATTCTGGAAATCGGAGAGCAATGATCATTTTTTTTCTTTTTTGAATAGCAACTGTATTGGCCTTCAGTGTGTGCACCGTGCAATTCTTTTGACTTAAACGGACGATTCTGTGATTTCATCGTGCTGACAGACTCCCCGGACAGCACGTGCATCTTTCCCTCAAAGCCTCTGTGCCCACTGGTAGTCGGCCCCCGCTCCCGTCCGTTCTCAGGAGTGAGTCATTCACTTTCTGTGTTTGTAGACTAGCTTTTTAGAAAGTTTCACATAAATGAAACATTACCACGAATAACCTTTAACATCTGGCTTTTTCTACACTGTTTTAGCGATTCAGGTGTACCACAGTAACCATCCGTACTTTAATCTTTCTTGCTGTTGACTAGCATCCCATTGTATGAGATACCACATTTGCGCCATTTCACTTGATGAACATTTGTATCTTTTATTTTTGGTTTTGACGAACATTCTGCCCGGAATATTTGGCTACAGGTCTGCTTGTGGATATTCTTTGTTATGGCTGTGCCTAGATGGCCCCGCCAAGCCTCATGAGGTCCTAGGTGGGGCTTTTCAGAGGTGGCTGGATCTAGAGCATGTGATGCTGGGATTAAGGGTGTGTGATTACTAAATCAGTTCCCTGATTGGTTTGGCATAGTTCTGGGTAGGATTAAGGGTGCCTCACCCTGGGTCTGAGTGCAACCCTGGATACGATATAAAGGGGTGGAAAGAACCTGGCAATCGTTCCTGGTCAGTGCTGCTGCTGCTCTGTGCCTGCCATGGGCTGTTTCCCCTCCGTGCCGCCCTCTGCCCTGGCGCCCTGCCTCGGACTCAGCCAGCTGTGAATCGAAGCTCTACAAACTGTGAGCCGATTTCTTCCTTTAACTTTTGGTGTTGGGTGTTTCATCTTAGCAATGAGGAAAATGACAAAGACGTGTATTTATGTGTCTTGCGCAGATGACACTGCTTGGTCACTGGACAACTTTAACAATTTGAGAAATTGTCACTGCATTTTCTAAAGTGTCTATACCATTTTTCCTTATCAGTGACGAATGAACATTTCAATTTCTTTATGTGCTTGCCAACACTTTGTGTTATTTTATTGTTTTTGTTACAGTTTTCCTGTAAATGGGAGATGGCACCTCATTTTAATTTATAATTTTCCTAATGATTAAAACTGAGTTTTCCTCCATGCACTTGCTAGGCATCTATATACATTCTTGGTTAAGTATATTTTCAAGTCTTCTGACTTTTATTTTAATTGTGATTTTTGAGTTCTAATTTTTGATTTTTAAAGTCCTTTCTATACCCAAGTCTTTTATTAGGTAAACTATTTGAAAAATATTTTCAATATTTGAATACACCTGGCTGTTTAATTTTATAAAATTTATCTTTTGAAGCACAAAAAATGTTAATATTCATAAATTTTATTTCTTCATTGTTCAGGTATTTGCTATTTCATGTAGGAATTCTTGCCCTAAACTACAGTCAAACTGTTTTTAGATAGAATTGTCTTCTAAAATGTTATAATTTTACCTCCTATATTTAGGTCTAAGAGAGAATTTTAGTTAATTTTTGTATAACTCTTAAAGGTCAAAACACAAGATTTGTGAATAATATGATTGCAACCATGTTTCAACTATTATGGTATATTAATTCTGTTGCTTTGATATTTTGTTGACTTAGAGCAACAAACCATGTAGTCTGATACTGGAATCGGAAGTCTTTTTTGTTGATTTGTATAACTGGTCTTATGCCAGCAGCATATTATTTTGGTTGGTGTAGAAGTAGGGTAAGTTTTGAAACTGGGACATATAAGACCTCCAATATCGATCTTGGTTCCAAAATAATTTTATATATTCTGAATAATTTGCATTTCCATATGAATGTATACAATTAGCTTGTTAAATTTTATAAGAAAATGCCACTGGAATTATGATGGGAATTGCATTAAGTGTATAAATCAGTTAAAGCAGTATTGCCAGTTTGCTGACATTGATTCCTCCAATCTACGTGTAGGGAATATTTCTTTCTTTATATAAATTTACTGTAATTCATCTCAACAGTGTTGTACAGCATTTTATATATGAATCTTAAAGGGTCAGTAGGCCTGCAATCTTTTATACATTAGGAAAAGCAGTCATGTTCCAAACGACTTTTAGTTTAATTTCCATGACTTTTAGTTTAACTTCCTTATAAATCTTTTAAGTGCTATTTTACAAACATACATTGTTATGATGTATTTATTTGTGAATTTTCCACTTATTTGGGATAATTGAGATGAAATTTAAATATTCTACTTGAGATTATTCTAAGGTCTTTAATATTCTCTCATTTTTAAATTTTTTGTAATTAGTCTTTAATTTTAGAATGAGAAAAATAAACTATAAAAACCAGAAGAAACCTAGTTTTCTTGTGATTCCATCAGAGACTAGAAATCTATTTTTTCTCTCTTTTTCAATACTTTTTACTTTATTTTTTTATAATTTTAGTTTATTAGTGCATGTGTATAGTACATGTTTACCTTCCTTGTGGGAGGTTGTCACATGTGCATAACACGTTTTTGTTCTATTTCTTATTCTCTTTCCCTTCCCTCCTTTCTCCCCTTCCCTTTCCTTGATCACCTTCTATTTATTTACTTTTTTTGGTACATGTTTGCAGTACTAATATTTATATTCCTGTGCAGAGTTGGTGCATGTACGTGACACCGCCAAGTTTCCTTCTTTCATTCCTTAAATCTCACCTCCCTTTCCACTCTCCCTCCATATCTTGTTCCCCTTCTGTGTAAGAACAATCTTTCTCTCTGATTCCTATTTTGCATCTTCTATTTTGCTCTTTGTTTGACTTTCTCGTATAAGAGAAATGCTGTATTTCAGCTTGCATGTCTGATTTACTTCACCTAAGATTGTGGCCTCAAGGTGCATCCATTTTCCTACAAATGACTCGAGTCTATCCTTTATGTCTCTGTGGCACGTTAATACTGTATTTTCTTCATGTATTCACTTATGTATAGATACATGGGCCACTTACGAGACTTACCTTTTATGACTTGTGCTTCTACAAACATGAACATATTGGGGTGTCCTGTGTCTCCCTAAGGATACCTGTAACATGGCCAGGGCTGAATCTGGTGTTTGTGATCAGTTTGTAGTCTAGCACTAGGATTGGTGATGTGAGTGCTGCACCCGCCCACGGGTAGAGCTGAGATACAGTATAAAGGAGGCAGGTCTTCCTCTTTTCTTGTTTTTGCCTTCTCTCTCTCTTGCCAGTGCACCTTGCTGTTCCAGCAGCCATGAATATCAGCCCTGCCATGCCAGGCTGCCTTGGAGCCAACTGAGTATGGACTGAAACTCCTGAGAAACTGTAAGAAATAAACCTCTCCTTCCTTAATTTTGGGTGTCAGGTATTTTGTCTCAGCAACGAGCGAAAAGTAACTAAGACAATGAGTATCCATGTATCTCCATAACATGATGTCTTTAACTCTTCAGGAAAATGTGTAGAGGGGAATACCTGGATCAAATGAAATTTCCACTTTTAGTTTTTTGAGGAATTTCCCTACTTGTTTTTAATAGTTATTGCACTCATTTACATTCCTACTGACAAAGTACAAGTTTTCCCTTTTCCCTGAAGCTTCTCCAGTATTTGTTATTACGTTTCAAGGAAATTTGTAAAAACAATGAAGATTATTTTGTTCATCAGAACTGTAACTGAGAGAAGATTATTGATTGACTTCACATTTTGTGTTCACATTTTGTTAACAGCTATGGTTTGAATTTTTGTCTTCCTCAGAAGACATGTTGAAATTTATTTGCCCATTTAACAGTAGTAAGAGATTTTTAACAAGCAATTAGCCAGGAGGGCTATGCTTTCATGGAGGCATTAATGCCAGTATTGTGTGAATGGGTGCAGGTTCTTTATGCAAGAAGAAGACAGACCCCTTTCTTCACTCTCTCTTTTCTTTACCCTTCCTTTCTGTGATGCTGTCTATTATGAAAGATAAGGTATATCTAGAAATACCTCAGCAGATGCTGGTCCCTTAATGGAGGACTTCCCAGCTCTAGAATTCTGAGTCAATTAATTTGTATTTACTGTAAGTTATTCAATCTCAGATATTCCTTGACAATAACACAAAACTGACTAATATCAAAGCTAACAAAAATCCTATAATTCTTACATGGCTTTGTTTTCAAGTCCTTCTTTCAAGTAGGGTGATGATCTCCTGAGTGAGAATTGTCTTGTAAAGGAAGAGCAGCTGCAGAACTATTCTTAGAAGGTACTTGTTATTAGTTGAATAATGATGAAAAGATTGGTTATTTTATTGAAAATTTTTAATATAAGTTCTGATATATTATTGTGCAATTCTTATCCTGTAAGAATATGTTTTGGTATGACACCATTACCATGCATAGCTTCAATGATCCTTGGAAGAGAGATTTGCAAATACACATAAACCTTAAATATATGATATACTTAAAACTGTTCTTAGCATAAAAATCATATAGTAGAAGGTCACAGATAAGAGGGAAAATATAGTGGAGTAAGTACGTAAAGAAGATCATTGGTGAGTGGTTTCCAGTAGCTTGAGGACATGCAGCACAAAACATTCCTGATGGCCCGGGGTCCCGCTCAGCAGCTCAGCACCTGCACAGCAAGCGCAAGGTCTTGAGTTCAGTCTCTGGTACAAAAAACAAAAAAAAAAAACCTTACATAAATACATCCTTTCCTGCTTACCTACCACCAAATACAAGTGATAGTCACCATTGACCCATCAGAACTATGTGACTTGGTTTTCTAAAGCTATCAGATTTTGAGTAAACAAATGGATATATTACCTGCATAAACCCCTTGAACTTTTTAGCTCCTCCTTTCAAATTTGTATATTTAAGTCACATTTTAAATTATCTGAAGCTTTTAAGATATAGTTGCTTCTTGTGCATTTTCCCAAACATTTTTCTGCTTGTTACTAACTATAAGATTCATTTTCAAAGATGAGCTAGAACTTATTACTTGTTGATTAATTTAATGGTAATATGCACACAAAATTCTATAGTTCTTTATATCACAAGTAATTTTTTTGCTACAAGTTTTCTATATGGTTTATTTTTCTACTGTTCTTCAGAATGAAACATTTAAAGAAGAAAAAAGCAAACCTGCATCACAGATGTTTTGAGTTATTTCAAGGATCCATCTGGGATGAAAGGTCGTGGCAAAAATACCTCCGCTGGATGTCTGCTTCATTCTTTTCTCTTTGCAGCTGCCTTTTTCTGCCATTTGTGCACACGGGAGAAGTCAAAACCACTCAAAGTTTCAAACATCTAAAGAGCGACTCTATGATAAATAAATTGGATCAGTCTCTTAGCCCCAATTCTAAAGTCCTTGGGAGTGAATCATGAGTTGTGTAAATCAGAGGAGTCCACTTTTCAGTTGATTAAAGCCATGAGGGACCATGTTATGTGCTTTGAAATACCCATGTGATCTTGTGAATTTTCAGTACACTCAGAGGATTGGGAGAGGACATGGGCATGGATCCCAGTAATTACTCATCAAAATTATAATGGAAAACAACATCAATAACAGAAACATGGTTAATTAAAACATGTTTAATAGTATAACAAGTCTTAATTTGTTTTAGAAATAGAGCTCTGTAAAAGAGATAGATCCACTTTTACATTTCTTCAAAGCTAATGTTAGTTTGATGTTTATTCAAATACATATATGATACTTCTTCAGAAATTCATGTAAGATATAGATTCAGGCTGGGGATTTAGCTCAGTGGTCTAATTGCCTGCCTGGCAAGTGCGAGGTTGTGGTGCCAAAAAAATAATAAATAAATAAATAAATAAACAAAGATATGATTTCGATGTCTTAGAAATTCACATCATAAAAATCAGTCAAGTCTCTTTTTTCTCCTTATCTCAGCAGAAAACATATTGATTAAATGCATATATATGTGGAAATTGCACATACATATGTATAAATTAATGTAGACAAATAGATGAATGCATAGATAAGTGGGTAGATTAGATAGATAGATGATAAATATAGCAAAATGTGGGATAAGGAAGATACATAGTGAAAGAAACAAAAAAAAGGGTCAGAACTGGTCTAGATTTGGAGAGCAGGGCTGAAGCTGAGTTTCCTAAAACATACATAACATTCTCTGTAATTCATTCCAGAGTTCTGCAACACCCCCATGAAGTAACTCTGGCATTATTTTTTAAAAAGCTTTGTACAAGAACAACTTGCTCAGTTGTGAGCAATGATTTTGAAGTGCACACCATGCTTTCAACAAGAAAATACATTTAGAGTGTTTATAGAAGCAACTCTTATCCACTGTATTAGAAAGTGGAACTTTCTAGACCTTTGCATAGAGCACAACGGATGTAATCAAGGAGCACCTCAGCAGGGAGCAGCATCTGTGCTAACACATCGCCCTCAAGGGTATTTCTGAGCAGAAGAGTTGAATGCATTCCCTAGGCATACAAGCAATCACAGATGGCAATGATTTACAGTATTAATACCTGTTTACTTTGTTCTCTTAGACTCTCAAATCCTACTGAATTTGCTGCTAATTCCTACTCTATTCTTTTTTATATACTCTGTAAAGAGGTAGTATAATTCCAGGATAGCAAAATAAACCAGAGATCTTTTCCTTAAAATAATGAGGGCTATTTTGTTAAATTCAACATTCCAGACAATAAAACTATCGTGCACACCTTTGTCAACAAATTTAATTAATTTATATTGGAATCTAAATTAAAGGAGTTTTTAAATTTTAATGCAGCATTAGCAAACACACTCTAATGGTGTAAAATTATTTTCAAGTTTGATTAAAAAACCATTAAATAAGAAAATGCAAACTTCTGTCAGAATAGATAACTGTTAAATATTGAAATTGTTTTATCAGTACCCAAATTCACAGAAACACATAATCACCTACTTTAACCCTCCTGATTTCTTGCCACATTTTGAACTATATCTTCAAATCAGTGTCATATTTTAGAAGAATTGCTGTGGAAAGTATTTTCTTTTTTCTTTTTCTTTTTTGGTATTGGAAATCAAACTTAGGACCTCATCCATTTTCTATTACTAAATTTTTTACAAGACTCAGTTTCTCAACTATTAAGCATCACATACTTTCCATTACATTTCTTTTGTGATTTCTATCCTAGGATAAACACACATCATTCTTAAGACATTCAAAATAAACATGATAGCTCATTGTCACATCTATAAACTTTCTGAAACCCAGAGACTCTGAATAAACATTAATTTTTACTAATACATTTCTGTAGACCATATGTTTCATTCTTCTACATCCCTATTATTTTTTGTTTCTAATATTTTTTGAGGACTTTAAATGGAACCATTGTAAAAAGTGGTTGACTTCAGTAAATTTCAAGAAATTGAATAAATGTGTAGATTCTGGATTACTAATTTTGAAGAAAGTAAGAGACATTATGGTAGCCATTGTTGGTTTCCTTTTATCTTGTTTTGAAGTCCTGTATCACTTTCGTTGTTCCATTCTGACTAGCTTTATTCTGTTTTGTTTGATTTGGTTTTATTCTCTTTAAAATTTAAATAAATAAATAATGTAAATAAATTTAAGAAAGAATAAATGTAAAAATGTGATTTGGTAACTAAAATAGGACATTCTCCAGATATTTTTCTGTATACTTCAACTTTGGAGGTTACATGGAAGATACTATTAGGATGGAAGATGATCCAGAACCTTTCCTAAAATATGAGGTACACACCAGAGAATCATAGGCTCAGTAATATTATTCTAGAGACTGACAGGTTACTTTAAACTTCAACTTCGAAATGAGTCTACCTATACAGCTTGAACAAGTAATTTGGTCTTTCTGTGCTCCAGTTTCCTGATCCATAAAGTGAAGATAACAGTGATAGCCTTGAAGTGTTTTGTTGAAGATACAGTGAAAGAATTCCTTAAAAATCACAGTGTTAGACAGTCTGTTTCAATTGATTGAAATCAATTCTGAAAGACCCTTTTTCTCTCTTAGGTGGCTTAATGTAAAACTTCTTTTAGATAAGACAAAACCAGTGTAACTCAGACTAATACCACTGGTCAAAATCAGCAGTAGTTTCACATAATATGACTTTGAAAGGTCAAAACCAGCCTTGAAAAATGTAAGGAAATGGTTTCTACCAAATAGATTCCTCATATGCTCCTCTGAAATCAGTGACTATGTCCGGCAACAAGTGAAGAAAGATAAAGGGGTGATAAACATCGGGACCACTCTGCCTGTCTCAGAGACAGAAAGCTAACTCATGTGGTAAGGTTAGTATTCTTTTTGTTTACTTTGGAAAAAAATACATCGCTGGAAAGCAATTTCACTAAAATATATAAAATTGCTTAAGTGTGAATCCTTATAATGATTCATAAAAAGAAAATGAAACAAAAGAATCCATTCCTTTTCCCTGGATCTTTCCACAACCCTTCTGAGTTTCCTTTTAACAAAAAGATTTTGGATCTTGGTTAGGAGATGAGGTCGTTTTAAACCTAGGACATGAAAGATTATCTTTATATATGTCATATTCAGCAAAATTTTGCAGGCCAACCTGCACAGTGCAATGTTCCTTGCTGAGGTTCACTCTGGAAGTCGAAGGGAGGGGTGGCTGGAGATGGGAGTGTGGCTTTGCCTTTGTTTCACTCCTCCCTGCGACATGGCACTGATGTTGGACTGTAGATATTGGGAGGTTATGTGACAGTTTGTATTTTGCCTCTATTGGCCATCTTGAATTCCCACAACTGAATAAAACTAATGCCCATTTTAAATCACAGAGGTAAAATGCATTTCATCTTTTGATCAAGATATTCCAGTTCTCTGCAGCTCAGCCACCTGCAGGAAGAAACAGCTTAGTCAAACTTCATTCAAACCCAGCATGTCCAGGTTGATATCTCCCAGTTAAAATAAGCAGATTCTTATCAACCGGCATCTGCTTCCCTTTTCCTTTCAAGCTTGTTTACCAGATTCTTCTTTGAGAGACTTCCCTGTGGAATATAATTCCCTTCGTTTCTGCTCATTCATAAGATTTTCTTACATCTCCCAGCTGCAACTATTTTAAGCAAATTTCTGAGGATTTAAAATTGCATGTGACTCATTTGTCTGAAGCAGAACTACAGTGAGAAAGCTGGAGGCAGGCAGTCTGTCTGAAATACCTTGAGTTTACATCGTATGCAGGGTGGAATCTAAGTGTATGATGCACTGGTGAAAAGGAAAGCCTTCTCCACCTGTCTTAGGAAATGAAATAGATTGTTTTTAATATACCAAAATGCCTGAAAAAAGACTATTTCTTCCCCCCTCCTGAAGTTGCCAGTACGAGAAAAATAATCTCGAGAAAGTAAACTCATCAGTTTCATACAACACAAAATCAAATTGCTATTGCCAGGTGTTTCCATGGCAACTGCCTTCCTAAGCAAACTTCCCCACAGAATATACAGCTGTTGTTTTATCTTGTTGCTAAGTTCCCATGACAAAGCCACAATACAGTAACCATTCACACACATGTTGTTAAAGGGGATAAAGCTCCCCTGGGATAACTTGACTTATTTTTTAAGTGATAACTTAGGAATTCAACCTCATAGTTTCAGCTATATGGTTCTTTTTCCTCCATTGTCATAACAGTGCTATAAGAAACATCCATGCAAATCTTTAATATTCATCATTGCTAGTGGTGTGACCAGACTTTTTCATTATACGACTGTGAACGATTATGTTACGTTTCCCATGTTTCCATTACATGACATGATAGCATGATCATTTCTAGTATTTCTCAATCTCTTCATCAAAGCATTCTCTATCATTTTAAATATTTTTAGCATAGCCATGACTGAACTAGCCTTTGGGTATCATTTATTCTGTGCTAGTTAGAACACAGATTCCACATATTTCTCCATAAAAGCTGGTAGGAAGTTGAACTTATTTTATCAAATTGCCAAAAAGAAGGGAAGAACACTTTACATGGTTTATATCTAATTGCAACATATTTTAGTGCCATTGCAAGCTATAAGTATGCTGGAAGAAAAATAGGTCACACTGTAAATGAAAGAGAAATATCCATAAAATATTTACAATATCATTCCATTCTTTGAACAGAGAGGAGTGAGGAGTATAATGGCTGATTCACTGTGTCACTTGAGCAGTGTAGAAGTTTAACTAAGTGACTCAGCAGGGGAGCAGGGCCCTCACTTCGTACGCATTCTCATCCTGTGTAAGAGAAGGGCATGGAGATGGTGCGCTACACCTGCCCTGGGGTAGGCGGCCTGCTTACCACAGAAGGGAGGAAAGGAGACATGTTCCTCCTCCCTTTATGCTCTTGCTACATTTGCTGCCTTCTGCTGCCTTGAACTGTGGCCCGGAACCACCCTACCCTGCTTTGGAGTCGGCTGACTATCAACTGAATCCTCTACAAACTGTGAGCTAGATAAACGTTTCTCTCTTTTATTTTGGGTGTCAGGCATTTTGTTCCAGCAATGAGAGAAAAGTAACCAAGACAAGAAAAGAGCCAAGATATGAATCTAATAAGAAGGGAGATTTAAAGAGAATGATTCCCACAAAATGATAAAGGTTGGTGTAGTTTCATGATTTGATTGTGACTTTCCTTACTATTTTTTTATAAAATAAATGTTCTCAGTTTAATTTACTGCATTTGACAAGAAAACTGGTCATCTCTATGATTCCTATGATTATTCTACAATTTTTAAAAATACTCATTTTTTGAAAATGCAAATGAGAGTCAAAAGCAGCTGATTCGTAGACTCTTACTTACAAGTCAAGTGGAAGGCAAACCCTGACTGCAGCGCATTGCCTACGTCCGAAGATGGTTACCAGCTCCTCCACGCCTTTGCAGGCCTAGACGTGGACAGGAAGAGAGAGAAAACATGTTCTCCCCCTTCAGCAGTGTATCACTGTTCCCACCTGCAAGTTCTGAGGGGCCAATAGACTCGATTTACTTTAAGAAAATCAAGCAATGATTTTTACCACTGATTTCTCATTACCTTTCATATAGTCCATAGGGATGAAGACTATCTCATAATTTATACGGAAGCCAAACCTACCACTGCAGCCCCTCCATCTCAGCATTTTTAAGGTTGTTATTCACACACACATCCACACGCATATGATTCATTCCTCAGGGTCTGTGTTATGCTGCAGTAACAGATGGCCCTGAACACATCTGCAGCTTGAAACAGTAAATTATATTATTATTTTTCTTCTTAAAAATTCTGCTGCAGGTTCAAATGACAAAAAAAGTCTTTAAGAAAATAATTGAGCCTCATCTTTGACTTGGTTTCTTTTTTCTATCCTTAACAGAAAAATCGATAACCCAGTCAACTTGAATCTGAACCTTTCGGTGTCTCTCAACTCTATTAACTTCTCCACCCAAGCCCCGTCACTATTTCAGGTCGCTATCATATGTCAACTAGATTACTGCACCTTCCTCATGGGATAACTCCTGCTTCTAATCTTCCCCCAGCTCCTCCTGCAACGCATCCTCCACAGTGCTGCCTTAGTGAATTTACTGAGGGGCAGCTCTCTGTGGTTCATAGGCCTCTGTCCACAATGCTTAGCTCACTAGTCCTGCCCCTGTCTGATCCTTGCTTGCTGCTTCAGTTTCCTTTCTCACTCATTTCTGTGCCAGTGCATGGATACAAAATGATTTTCTGCTCTTCCAATGTGTTCTGCTACTTTTCAATCTCAGGGCCATATACAAATTATTGTTCCTCTCTGTGATACTATGTTCTGCTCGTGAATATGTCTAACTCACTCTAATCTTTTAGATCTCATTTTATGTCCTGTTTCCTACAAAAATTCCAACACCTTGAGCACTAACTCTTACTTCAGAATTTATGAGATGAGGCCAAACTGTAATACTCAGCTTCGTATCTGTCACTCCCAAAGGTCAGCAGAGAGCAGGGTCCCTGTCTCAATTTCCAGCAGACTCATGTGCTTGGTGCTATGCTCTTGCCTCATTTGATGCTTTGAAAATGTTAATAAATGCAATTGGTTTCCAAAAAAATAGGACATTCTTACTACAACTCACAAAAAGTGCAGTGCAAAAATAATTATTCATTTTGCCTTTATAAAACATTCTATTGGTGAATTCTGTAGTCTGTTTCTGTCCCTCAGAAATTCATAAGTTGGAATTTTCATCTTCAGAGTGAAGATATTCAGAGACAACACCCTGAAGATGAGCTCAGAGATCATGAGAACAGAGTCCTTGTGAATGAGTTAATGCCCTAAAAACAGAACAAAACAAAACAATAACAATAACAAATGAAGCTCAGTGCAGAAGTTCTGAGCTCCATACTCAACATCCTCTCCAAAAAAATCAACCTCCAGAAAATCCTTCCACTCTGCCGTGTGAAGTCAAGGCAAGAAAGTGTCCTCTGTGAACCAGGAAGTGATCCCTCACCAGACACTGGGCCCATATGCACTTGATCTTGGACTTCCCGACCTCCAAACAGTAAAATGCAAGTTCCTATTGCTAATGAGCCCCTCAGCCATTTTGTTATTTTGTCAGAGCAGCTCAAGCATGTGGCCTATTCCTGCCGCTCGTCTGCACAAACTTACCACCAATCAGATAACATCCCCTAGGAGACTGCTGTTTCTGCTCCTCTCCCCAGATACCGCCCTCTCCTTTTTCCCTATTGGCCCACACCCACTATACGGACCTAAGTCTGCCTAGATACTGTCCCCTCATTGGCTCTCACTCCCTATTGGCCCGCACCCTCTATATAGCCTGCTGCACTTCCACATTAAACCGGATCTGCGCCATCAGCCTGATCTCCGCGTCTCCTTTGTCGCGTTGGTGCGGTCCTGCCTGGAGTGAGGCCCATGCGGCCTCACAAGCAGACCAAGACAGAGAGGTGCTGGGTGAGAAGTCAGAAATAAAAGACTGGTTCCATTAGTTGTCTTTATTGTACAAATGGAAGGGATCCGTTTGTGGCTTTTCAGGCGTGGAATTTCCTGAAATGTAAGGAACTGTCTACACGTGGAAGACGAGTGTGAGGACCAAGCCACCGAGCTCTGCAAAGTCTGAAGTGATGGAGTGAGGCACTGTGGAAGGGTCTGGGGCTAGCGAGAGCGATTAGATTTGAACACAGACTGTCAGGAGAAATCACCTGAAACAAAGAATAATGGAATCATAAATGTAAAGATATCTCCAACTTTAATATTTCTGAGTTATTCTGCCTAGAAACAGTGTCATGGCTGTGTCTGGATGTCCCCTCAAAGCCTCATGCAGTCAAAGGCAGGGCTTTTTCATAAGTGGTTGAATCTAGCATTTGATTAATTCAGGGTGCAATGCCAGGATTAGGGGTACTAGGGTTAAGGGTGGGTGATTACTAAAGCAGTCCACTCACTGGTTTGGCACTGCCCTAATTCCAGTGGCCTGGATACAATATAAGGGGCACAAAGAGACTTGTCTTTGCTTTCTTTGCTGCTTTCTGCCCGCCATGAACAGTTTCTCCTCAGCAATGCCTGTCTGCCATGCCATCTTGCCTTGGAGCCAACCAGTTATGACCTCAAACCTCTGCACACTGTGAGACAAACACACCTTTCGTCTCTTAACTTTTGGTGTTGGATATTTTGTTTCAGCAGAAAAGTAACTAAATAATATCCACTCATTGTGAAATTAGAGCCCTGAAACAAAATAAAATACCTGACATTTCCATCCAGAATCATAAATATATGTATATTACACCTTTGAAAATACAGGTTTATACTGTTCTCTTGTACTGTAAGTGATGTTTCTGTGAATTAAGTTCAGTAGTTTTTATTTTTATATCTGTGTACATCAGTTCCTCACCTACATCAATTATGCCCAAAGGAAAGTAAGTGTTCTATTGGAAATTCTCTCTTAGAATCTTGATGCCCCTGGATAACTTTTTAAAGGAATGCTAACAAGTTCAGAATTGGAAGTATTCAGCTTTGTCATACATACAGATCCCGCTGTGCCAGCCTCGTCACGCTCCAGAGGAATCCACATTTGTAATCCCTGGGAAAAGTTATTCCAGTCCTCCACTTCCAGTGCAACCCACGATGAGAATAGAGGCACAAAGACATATCTGTAATGGTGGGGAGCCAAGGGGCCTAAGTGCAGTCAGAAGAATGGCTAACCAGAGCAAAGGCCGCCACCCAGGGCTGAACCCTAGTTTTATTAATTTGTGAAGTGGGAAGTGACTCAGGGATGAGTGACTGTCAGAGTGTGTGGGTACTATGAACTGGACTGGGCAGGAGTCATGATAGCACCTCTGCAACATGCACAGAGATGTATGCAGAAAGAGTAATCTGCGTAACACAGTTTGAGGAAGCATCTATTGTTTTGCACTTGGTACTTCAGCTTTGATGTCTAGTGTTCATGCCCTGAGACACTGCGGGTTCTTTCTTGAGCCTCTCAGCAGACAGCACAGCATCACTCAGGCCTGGCTCACGCTTGACTGACCTGTTTCATTGCTTTAAGGGCCACACATTAACCTCAGCTAGACCTATTTTCATTACTTAAAGACAATCAAGGGGGTAAAGAAATATCCTCTCCATTTCTGTATATATCAATACATGGAATTAGAGCAGTTTAGCCAAAATAGAGACAAATGCTCTTCTTGCAGGGGGAGCCATCTTGGTGGTCCTCCACAGCCACACAGGCAGGAGAAACATACAAACACACTAAAAAAAGCCAGGTATCTGGGTCTGCAGTTCATGAAATGAACATGATGAACCATATAGCTCGTTAGTTTTAATAATTTTATGTATCATCTAACACAGTGTCCCATAAATAGGTCATCATTAAGTATATCAACTGATCTTAATAGCAATAAAATATTTTGGTAATGATCATCTAAAATATTTCTGGTTTTCTAAATCAATTTTAACCATTGGTGTTTATTGATTCCAGAAAAGTTCATGTCAAATCATTTTGTTCAATATCACAGTACTGAAGATGCAGACAATTACAACCTCATTATAGCGCCTGGAAAAAAATTTGCCAGGAACTAGTAACCGAGATGCAATACATCGGCCAACTGTGATCCTCATGAGCTATTTCAGAACCTAGAGGTAATTTCTTCTTTTAAAACTGTAATAAGAATAATTCTGTTAACTTCATAGTATGTTGTGAGAATTTTACATTTTTTCTATTTTAAAACATTTAACTTTTTATTTAAGGCATTGGAATCATATAGTGCGATATTAAATAGCTAATTCACATTAGCCATAGTATAACTTTTTTTGAAAAAAATTCAACAAATGTTAAAAAAAAGATTGTGGAAGACCAGTAAAACCCTTTATATCATTAATTAGCCAAAAATAAAATAAAATACTACTGCAGGTTATGGGTATCTTCTTATATGTTTTAAGTAAGTTGTTTTATGTTGTAAGTGCAGATAATCATTTAGATGCAGAATTACAGAGAAAAGAGATTCCAAGGTGGCACAGAAATTGAAAAAGGCTAAGTTAGAAATTTGGAATAAACTTAGAAACTTACAGAAAATCTGGTTTTCTGAAAATAAATGTAGTGATAAATACAGTTTTATGGAAAATACATTGAGAGATACACATTTTAGTATGTTTTTCATTTTTCTTTTCTTTTCCTTTTTTTTGGGGGGGCAGTTCTCGGGAATCAAACTTTTTTTCTTTTTTTATTCTAAGAATGATCAGAAAAATCAACCACTTGGCAAACCATTCTTGTTAGGACCAGCATGAAAGCATTCAAGTATTCGCCTGATTTTAGTTTTTGCAGCCCACAGCATGGTATTCACTGTTTAGAAGGGAAACCATTAGCTGGATCGCTCAGAAGTTACCCCTGCCTGCCGTGTGAGGTGGAGCTTCTACGCTTTTCTCCAACATAACAAATAATTCAGCATCATGTTCTTCTATTCAGGGAAATCTGTTTAACTTGAGCTAAAATGACTGTTAAGGTAGACTTATTTAAATGTATTTAACCTTCATTTTATTTGTCCTATAACTACTTCAGTTGCATCAAATTCTTACTATTGTCTACTGCTTTAAAATTAATTACCAAGGTAGATGTTAAAGTGAAAAATTTAATCTTTTCAGGTTTGACAGAGAGGGTGTAATAAAAACTTTGTAGTTATAAAATAAAATTTTAAAATGAGAAATAGCTTCTCAGGGGTACTTCTACGTCCACTGTGGGGAAGTAGAAGAATAGAAAAAGAAAGGTTCAAAGCAATTCTTATAATAATTTGGTAAATAAATAAAAATATATGCTTGATAAAATAAAGCAATTGTGGAATATTAAAATAAATATCAAAAGAAGAAATGCATGAAGAGGCAGAAATCTAAACGTCTGTGGTCCGCCCGTGGTCCGAGCCTCATTCCCCAGCACGTTCCGCAGCGCGCGCTCTGGGAAACTCCTTCTCTCCTCTCGGCTTCACTCTCCCGGTCGGTTTTGAGTTTCGCTGCTCCTTTTCTGACCCCTAACTTGTTACCATCCTAGCCATCTTCTAACGGGATAACTAATATCTGATTTCTTTGCTTTTTATAAATGACTTCCCTGGTGAAACCACTTCAGCAGCTCTTCTCCTGGTTAGGGAGATAAGCCACTCTGGTGACGGCTCACAGAGTTTTTGATCATCTATTCCCGGGGTTATTGGCATACTCAGACGTACTACTGACCTAATTACAATTTATAGAATTTATCATAATCTCATGGCTTTTCTCATTTAATGTTCATTGTTTTCAATTTATTAATTGTTTAAAAGTACACATGGGAAAAAAATTTATATGCTTACCATGCACCTAGAGCTTTTTATAAACTTTTTTATTGTTCGTTTATTTTAGATTTTTTAAGTATATATTATTCTAATTTAGCGCCCTCTTTAGCCAGAATCTCATTACTGCTTCATTTTTGCAATAACATTTAATTTAGATATTTTCAATATATTGGCCCTGCTAAAATAGAATATAGCATCTTTCATATGGTAGAAATGAACAAGGAAACTTTCTTTTAACTCTCTTTTTACACTTTTTGGTAAGTAGCAGGAAGGAGATACACCCATAGATCATTTCATTTCTAGGCAAATCGTGATGCTAACGATGAACCTGTTTCTACCTATATGTAATCTCTTTATTTTACTAGAAATGGGCATTATTGCCTCTGGAGGAAAAAAAGTCATCGTTTTACATTTAGCTGTATTCATAGGTTTCATTTCTGTGTTTTTGTTTGTACTATAAAAATTCACATTAATATACAATTGTGTTGTGTTGTAAAAAAGAATATTCATTACCCAGCTAACTCAGAGGTCAAGGTTTATTGAGTTGCGTTCTGCAGGTCTTCTCTGGCTTTATCAGTTATCCTTACAGCCTACACAAAACATCCAAGTATGTTTGTCTGGTCTGTTTGCTTGAATACCTCTGCTGACTGCATATTGATGAATATGCAGATATCTTCAAATTAATATTGTTGCCCATACCAGTGATCATAAAGCTGAAATTGAATGAAGAATATAAAATGTAGTTCTATTATTTTATGGATGCTATTATTTGAACTTGATTCATGATCTACTGTATTAGACCCTGAATCACCCTCAAAATTATGCCATAGATTTAGAGATACTTTGTTGGGATATTTTAATTGTTATAAATAATTATAACTTAGTACACAGGAAAGAAATCATTTTTATTTGAAGAATAATCTGATCAAAATATATGAGTAACTGTTTCAGTGTGACAAGTCTAAATTTGATATTTTGATCTTCATTTTCTTTTCTTCTTTTCTTTTTATAATTTTGATTGCAGATCAGTGAGGAGTATGTTTAAAGAATCTAAAATAAATAAATGAGTTTTTAAGATCAATTTTGAAAGAAAGAAATGACCACACTGAACTTGAAAATGAAACACATCAAAGCATTATATACCCAGGAATACACAAACAAAAGAAAACAAACAAAATTGGGAAAATAAGCTGCAGGATTATACAAAAAATAGGGAAAAGACAAAAATAGCCAGGAAAACTAAGACATATGAGATATTTGATATAGGAAAAATACTGGAAATGACAATAAATTGTATGATGATGTTTCAGAAAATAGAAAACATTGTTAATACAATACTAGCAAAATTCTGTTTATTCTCCAACACGATATATTTTAAAAATATTTTCTTATAATAAGAGTGCAAAATGAAGAGGAAAATTCTGCTTTGGCTTATTTTAACTGAAACTTTATATTTCGTGGAAATGATTTTTACATCACCTAGAAATCCCGCTCAAGGACAAATTATAATTTCTTAAATCATTGCTGATATTATGCTTTGTAACTCTATATTTGCCTTAAGATTACTAAGTGTCTTTAATGCTCCTATGTATTAATAATATACTGCCTGATCACTATGCTCAATCACATACTTTGACAGCTTTATTAATTGATGTACCTCTAGAAATAAAAGTGGAATATCGGATGTTTAATTAATTCATTTAATCTTTAACATTAGCTGTTGTGAAAACAGCTTCCAAGAAATGAAAAGGTACTGTAACCATACTTTTTACTTCTTTATTAAAATGAATAAAATGTTTAAATAGTAAATTTGATTTATGTATGTATATAATAAAAATGAAAACACTACTGCTTATCTATCATGCTTAGAAGATTTTCTTATTATTTGTAACTTCGTTGACACAGTATTGCATCTTTGAGCAACTGGCTAGTATCTAATGATTGAAACACACAATTCCTCCATTTTTCATAGGCACCCACAATTGTGGGCTCATTATGTAATAGTTCTGTTGCATTTTAAATTACCTTTTCTGGTAATTTAACATCTCTTTCTCTCCATGATCTCAGTGGTTTGTCTATTCTAATGTCGCTACCTTTGAGCAACACCTGCTCACCAGTTCCAGCAACTGTATCTGGATTAGACTGGCTCTCGATATGTGAAATACAACCATGAAACATGCACAAAGCATTGTACAAGGGGAAGCACCTTAGGGAAGAATGTGAGAAGAGCATGTCTTCTGTAGTATACGTTGAATACTAGAGATGGTACTGATTGCCCTTGCTGAAGGCCTGATGAGATATACTTACTTATTCATTCATCTATTCCACAAATATTTGTTAAGTTTTATACTCAGCAGGTATTGGATTAGACATTAAGGATTCAGAGCTAATGAAAAGCAGATGTTCTACCTACTATTCATAACTCTTATGGTGTTGGAAAAATGTAGACATTAATCAGCTAAAAATATGAATAAGATAATTGTAGATGATAAGCTACATAAAGAAATAAACAGAATAGTATTAAGAAACAGGAATCAACAAACTTTTACTTTAAGAGATGCCACACGGAGAGCATTTTAGGAAACGCAAGACGTACTGTTGCCACTACTGTACTGAAATCTTCATCCTCGTATGAAATTAGCCATAAACACTAAAAAAATCAGAGTATCTGTGATCCAACACAACTTTCTTTACAAAAACAGGTAGTAAATCAGCAGTGGGCTTTGTTTGGTTGGAGGCAGCATGTACCAGCCCCTGTGACAGAAAACGGAATAATGATAGTCAACACACTGCAGTACATAATACGGTTGGAGGAAGACTCTCTGGAATGACATTTGAACTAAAATGCAGGGGAGGAGGAGTCAGTTACAGGTACAAGTACAGGGAGCAAGCAGAGAATGACACATGGCCCAATACCCGTAGAAAAAGGAGCTTAGTACATTCAAAGAATAGTAAGTAGACTGAGAACGATCGAGTTCAATGAGAACCTGAGAGATGGCTGTAACTAAGCTTTGAAATGTAGAAGGATGTCAGCCTAATTAGCTCTTACAATTAAATATGGAGCTGAATAATGTGGAAAATCAGAAATGGGTTGGCAAGAATTAATGAGCAATCTTCATGCAAGGTTGACAGGAATCTGTCAATGGTTCCTTCTCTTCCTGTCTTTTCTCTGTAGAGATTCAAGTTCCTTGGAAAATAGCCTGATAGTTGGTGACTAAAGTCCTCATTCAATCTGCAAGCCTGCCCAGAATGGAGGAGGAGGCAGTTTTTAAAATGAAATTGAAATGCTACAACAAGAAAAAGGAAATAAGACAAAACTTGGGAGAAAAATGTCAGATACCCACTGTCATTCAGAGGGCTTCTGAAAGGAAGGAAAATTTTAGGTCTTCAGCAGACCTGTGTCAGAGTTCACTGACAGGCAGACATGACCAAGACTTTGATATGTTGACCTGAAGCATTTTTTCATTTTGAAATGAAATTTTGGTCTTTGAGAATACTCTTTGCTCTGAAATAAGCTTTTTAAAAAAATAACCATTTTAGCTATCTTTTAATCCATATAGCTTGGTATAGGCTTTTCCCCCATTTACTTTTAGACTATTTGTGTTTTTATATTTAAAGAGGATATCTTGCAGGCATTTGTCGGTTGAGTGGTTTTCTTTGTTACAGCTTATCTTCAAATCCATGACTTTTAACTGATTTATTTGGACCATTTTTATTAACACGATACAGATATTGTCGGAAGTAAATGTAGCATACTGCCTTTTGTGGTGCATTTTTTCTCTTTTCACTTTTGTCTTACTTCTTTTGGTTAATGCAATAAATTTCAATAGTCTTCCCTCTTGGCAGTCTCTTTTTTGGTGTGTATGAGGGTGTCTGTGTGTGCTTTAATAGTTGCTTCTGGAGTTATGAAACATATCTTCAATTTCCCACAGTGTGACCTCACCTGATGTTATCTTGCTTAATATTTAGTATGAGGACTCTGTACTTTCTCCTTCTTGAATTTTTATAATTGTTACCCTATGTTTTACTAACATAGATGTTATTTTTTCTGATACAGAATTTTTCCTTTAAGCAAATTATTCTTTAGAAAGCAATTAAGTAATAAGAAAATGTCACCTATACTTATGTACAAAGTCACCATTTCTTGTGCTTTTTATTTTTTCATGAAGAACATGATGTCTGTCTTAAATATATAGTTTTATATTCAGAAGTTCAGTCGAGGACTTTTAAATTATTATCTGTCTTCATATAACGTGTTCACACTTTCCTCTAGTTATGTGAATACATGAAATACAGATAGAATTATTCATGTACTTGTTTATTAATTCTATATGTGTCACTTTCTGTTAGTTTTAATTTATTGATTTCTTTGTTCTTATTATAAATTATATTTTGCTGCTTCTTTGCAAACTCATAATTTTTTATTAGATGGCAACCAGTTTGAATTTTATCTTTTTGGGTCATAAATAATTTTTTCATCTCTGTAAATATTCTCGAGTTCTGTTCTGAGATCCAGTTTCATCATCTGATAATAGTTCTGTCTTTTGAGGTTTTTTTTTTTAATTCAAAAGGATTTGGGGAACCAGAAAAGCTTTTATTATTGAATGAACTTCCTCCTACTACTGAAGGAAAAACCTTATGACCACCTGATTGTAAGATTTTCCTCTCTCAGTTGTAGGAATGAGAAGTGTTTCTGGGTCTGTTAGCTTCTGGGACTGCTGTCCTGGTATTGTATGTGGTCTTTTCAGCCTCGAGTATGCTGACTTCTCACTATGCAGTGACCATTGCTCTGCTAAAGAGTTACGGGAGCCACTGCAAATCTCCAGAACTATCTGTCGGGATCTCTCTGGTTCTTGGCTCTGTAAACAATATCCGCTGAACCCTATACAGATTTTAACTCAACTCAGTAGTGTGAAATATCCCTAAGTACACACCTCTCTGAGCTTTGTCTTGAAACTGCCTCCAGGCAGTAAATTGCAGAAATCTGGGGCTTACTTCACATACTTTCTATTTCTCTGTAACCCCTCCCCTCTAATGACTACTATTCATTGTTTTAAAAACTTGTTTCTAAAGTTTGATCTGATTTTTGATTGAAATGGAGGATAAATCCAGTCCTAGTCACTCTATCTTGGCTAGAAGTTCTCTTTTGCTTTAATTTTTTTTTTGTCTGCTTTTACAGCGTATACTCCTGAACACTTTTATTTGTACATAAAAGCCAAATGATCACATCAGGAATTCCAGTGAATCTTGTAATCTGAAATGTTTGACAATTATCTAGAAAATCCTAAAGATACTGTGAAGTCAGCATTTAGATTTCAAAAAGAAATAAACAAATAAAATTGTCATTTATTGGTGACAAACAAAATCACCTCTAGGTTAAGAAATATTTTTATTTTAATAAGGAATCAAGGGCTTTAAAATATGCAGGAGCTAATCATCATTTCAATGATACCTGCTTGAATAATTCATTTAACAACTCTTTTGGCCTTTTATGCCATTTTTTTGTTGTTGCTCATTTCAGTACTTTCATACAATAAGAAAATTCTTGACTATTGTTTACAAACAGATGTCATTTTTATTGCATCATTTGGCATTTTATTTCTCATCAGATATTGAAATTGATAGGGTACAAGAGTAAAGAGGTGTGTTTCAGTACTGTCAACTCCATTTTTGAAAATTCCTTCATTTGCAACTCTGGCATAAGGTGGATGAATGCCTTCTCCACAAGAATTAGAGCTCATTTTTCAGAATTATTCTAAAAAAGATTGAACATTTCTACAATATTTGAACAGATTATAGGTTGTTACAACTTGAAGGAATATTGGACAGTCTAGCTAGATCACTGATTATAGCATATTTTGCCTATGTAATTTATACCTTATAATGCAGATTTTAATAATTGACATGTGAGATAGAAAGAAATTCAATGTATCAACAAATGCAAAATTCTACCACAGTATCTAGATAACTTATTGAATATCTCCATTATTTTTATCACTTATCTGTCCTTGTATGTATATATATTCTTTTGAAAATTAAAATTAAAGTTGAATTACTTTGATATGTTGAACTATCATATTATTTTTACAGATTATAGTGAATATAAAAACAACAATAATTTCTCTGTTTTTTTTAAGAGCAGATATATTTATTGAGAGAATGAAAGCTTCTGTCTGAGAGAGAGAGACAGAAGGGGTCCCGAGTGGATTGCCACAGACTCTGTCTTTTCTAGGGATTTTCACAGAGCAAAACCAAAAGTTGAGACAGATACAAGATGGGGAAAAATGAGAACTCCTAAGGCAGGCGGGCATGAGGTGGGACAGAATTATAATCAACCAGTAAGGTCATGAGTATAATTGGTCAAGAAAGATTGATTAAATCGGTATCAAATGGGGAAGTGAGTCATGTAGCAAGCGGGCATAATACAGAACATGATCTTTGCCAGTAAAGGGTTGGATTAGTGGCTCCTTCTGGTTTCCTCAAGGTGATTGATACCCATTAAGAATATCAATCTCTGATGTTTATACTTAGGATGTGGCTGCATTTGTTTTGCATTTTGTCTTGAGATCTGGCCCACAGCAGAAGTATCTGTCTCTTCCAAGGTTGCAAAATATCTGTTCTTCAGCACGGGCCCCTTTGAGGGCCCAGCCCTGTCTGAATTCCTATGATATTCCTATCTAAGTCAGCTGCCTGTAACATTCCCCTCTGAAGAAATACCCCAAACTGCCGTGAGAGAATAATGGGCAATGACTGATCTGGCATCTTCAGGCTGAAGGGGGTCGTAGTTGTTGATCAGCAGTCAGAGATGCTCTACAGAGGGTCTATTTAAAGGCCCTCGGTAGACATCAGCCATCTTCATCTTGGTGTGTGTACAGCTTTAAGTCTGGAGGAGACAAAGCCAAAGAAACAATTAAGTATGCATAGGCCAAATAATAGAATCAACAGGATAATTATGAGTACAGTTAACAAAGATTTCCAGGAGCTAGCAATGGCTTCCCATAAGGAGGATAAGGATAAGGTCCAGGGAATTTTAGAGTCTGATGCATCATTGATTTGTCATCTAATATCTGGAATAGCTACTGAGATGTTAG
The DNA here is from genome assembly GCA_004363535.1 of Dasyprocta punctata. NCBI lineage: Eukaryota > Metazoa > Chordata > Mammalia > Rodentia > Dasyproctidae > Dasyprocta > Dasyprocta punctata. Next base: position 13,573 of record RJWM01000418.1, on the reverse strand, counting down.
CAAAAGGATCAGGAATGTACAGTCAATATTTAGTTTTTACTATTTATAGGTATCACCATCATTTTTCAAATATAAGTAAATATTAAAATTTTCATATTATATAATGCTCTTTATCCATTTATATTACAAAGCTCATAGAGACACCTAGTTTTATTCTCATAATATTGGGTATTTGCCTGTGTGATAATTAGCTGTAGCCACAAAATGTCATTTAAAAACTCCTCCAATGCCAGTATGTAAAATCATTTTCACATATTTTTACGCACCTCTGAGTCACCTGAGGCTTACAGACACAGTGGGTTGGTGGCTGGCTCTCCGATCTTGACTGGACTACGGCAGACCTGGAGAACAGCTTTGAATTAAAAGAACAAGGTTGGGCTCCATGGACATTTCATTTCTGTTCCGAGTGCCGTAAGACTCCCTCTCACACAGCAAACCGGCTTCACGTTTGGGGTCTGCCTTAGTCTGGCGTTCTCGCATTCCTCTGGTCTTCCTCCTTCTCCTCTTGCTTTCCCTCCTTTCCTTGACCTACTGCTGCTTTTCCTTCTTCTTCCTCCAACTCCATCTGCGTGTGTGTGTGTGTGTGTGTCTCTGTGTGTGCTGTTGGGGATCAAATCAAGCCCCTGGCACATGCTGAGTCCTCACTCTGGCTCTGAGCTTCTTGCCAGCAACCTCCAAACTCCTCTTCGTCCTCCTCCATCTTCTGCCTCTGTCTATCTGTCTATCTGTCTGTCTTTCTCTCTTTCTCATCTCAGTCTTTCAGTCTCTCTCTGTGTCTCTCAATAGAATGTCAACATTTTATTATTTCACTAAGTTACAGCCACCATATATGAAGCCAAATTGCTCTTTTTGTAATTCATTTCACTTTTTCAAAATGCTGCTTGATATCATAGAGCCTTCAACTTGTCTTTCCTAATTCTCTCTCGTGCTGTGCTTAGTAGCTACATTTGTAGTCAGTAATTCAGATATCTCTGCCTGTCACTTAAATTTTGTATATTAATTTTTTTTAAAGTATGACTGTCATTAGTTTAGCTTTTTCAGGTAATCTAAGCAAATATATACATTTGACTGTGATATAAAAACTTCCTCGTTTAAAACAGTTTGGGAGAAGAAAGATGATGATACGGAATTCAGCAATGTATCACAATTCCTCAGGATCTGGAAAACAACATCTTAATGAAGAGAAAAAGAAGAAAAGCTCCAGGAAGTAAGAAAGAGTTCATGGGAAAAGTCAAAATCACAGAGAAACTGGAGAACCTGAAGACGATTCAGGGAAAAGAGGGAAGCAGCCTGCAATGCAGGCCCCTGCCTCCCACAGAGGCGGACCTGGACCTCTCTTTAAAAACACAAGACAAACTCCGTAAGTCAGCAAACCCAGGGTCAAACAACGGAGAGGCTGAGAAAGCCCCACAGTGACTGTAGACCGCAAAAACAGAGTGGGGTTTTACTCTGAAAGTAACTCCTTCCACATAGCGGGCCCCAGTAGGAGAAATCCAGCGCACTGCCCAACATACATACTCGGGAACGAGGAGCTGCTAAGGAAGACGGGGCCACACTGAGGAATCAGAAGCCACCGAACAGCTGCCCCTCAGGTTCTCAGGCCACCCTACCAGAGCACCCCGATGGAGACCGCCCCGGGGATTTGGGGAACTGCAGGCACCGATGTAGTCCGGAACAGACAGCACTGGCCCGCAGAGCCCGCAGCAAGCGGCGGGAGGACTGGGCGCTGAGACCCGGAAAAGAAGTGTGGAGCTAAAATAGCAGCGAATAGAGACTCGCCGTCCCCTCCTCATCTCCGCTGGACTCCCACCCTGCGGGCTCCGGAAGGCCGCCATGCACGCAAACACAGACGCCGGAAGTTTGTGGACTCTTCTGTTTTTCTTTGTTGATTTTTGTGGGTTTGGATTTTTTTCATTTCCATTTTTCTTTTTTACTTTACTTTCTTTTGTATTTATTTTTGCTGTTGTTGTTTTTCTTCTTTACCTAGCTTGGTCTTTTCTGTTCTTGTTATCTAATTCTATTTTCTGTTATTCTTTCCCTTTCTCCTTTTCTTTTCTTTTCAAAATTTTCTTCTTTCCTATCCCCTTCCCAACCCTTCCATTTTTATCAGTATACTATCAAGTTTTATTAACTTCTAGATATTCAGTTGACTGTATTCTATTACTGCTGACGTTTTATATTGTTAATAGTGGTATAGTTGTTACATTTAGTAGACTTTTACTGTATGTCAATATTTGAGTTGTCTTTTTACTAGATAATTGAAAATTTCTTTTCTATTGTAAAGGGTGGTGGAATGGTAGCTTTTATTTGTTCTTATCATACATTAATATCAGCTTTGTCTCTGATTCTATTTTCATTGCTAATGTCTTAGCTCTTGTCAATGATGGCATAGTTGTTACTAGTAACTTTTTGTGTGAGTGCGAATATCCTACGTGTCTTTGTGTCATCGATATTGCTGTGGTTCATTTCTGGAAAACTGGGCATTGAGTCAGTTTCTCTCTGCCTTCTCTTCCCAACTTGACACAGGTGGTTGAATCATGGAACAGAGGCAAAGACATAGATAGCCAGGCCCAGGCATATCACTGGGAAGCAGGAGGTAACCAAAAAGATCTTTGCACTGGCAAGAGAGTTTTTCAAATTCAACTTACTCTTAATACGCAGTACACACACACGCACACACACACGCACACACACACACATGCATACACACACGCACGCACAAATAGAAGCATGAAAAAATGCAGATGAAAGTTCCCAACACTGCCAAAGCTGATTCATGGAGCATCAATGAGACAGAAACGAAACATCAAACAATTGAATTCTATGGAGTAATCACAGAGGACTTCAGAAGATGCAGTATTTGCTACATTTTACTGAGGCCCTAACAAATTCAGTGTCTGCATTCTCACCATCCTTCTTTTACCCAGAAACTAATACAAATATGTAATTATGACAAAGTGATATTTTTATGTATCAAAGTCTACTTTGCACACCAGTACTGAAAGGACTAATTAATTTGATCAGGTTGGAATGCAGTAAGGAATATATTTAGCTTGTAATTATTTCACTCAGTGTTTTCTAGAACTCATAATAATAAATATTGTAAACCTGAAGAAAAACTAACTTATGGTTTGAAAAGCTATTGTTTCCATCTCAGTCCAGATATTAGCCATACGTTGCAACTGAATGATTGTAATGATACAATTGAGTTAAATGGAATAATTCTAATAATTAATGATTACTATGTGTGTTAACTTCAATATGAGATTTAGTCTTGTTTAACTAATAAATGATAATTCATCTTAAATGTTACAGAGACTTTAAAAATAGACTACTACTATTTCCATTAATGTTCATTGAATATTATGTATTTGCATCTACTAATTCACTTAATCCTATTCCGTGTAAGCATATACCTTTTATTAGATGAAGAAACCACAAGTTTGTGAATCCCAATCATGTTCAAATTCACACAGTGACTATGAAGTGAAACTAGATTTGTGGTCAGATATGACCAGTTCAGGAGTGTGTTTCCATTCTATTGTGTATTGGAACTGCAGTGACAGTCACACTTAAATTATTTTGTGCTGGCTCTGATTTATTTGAAATTGTTTTATTAGGAAGATGATGTTTGCACTGGGCTGGTATAGGCTTAATTTTGCCTGCTCAAAATTCATCTGGAATTCCAAATCCCTACCGTGGTGCTATATGAAATTGTATGTTTGGAGAGCTCTTGAGATGGAGAAGGCATCTGGGAAAGTGGGCCCTTGAGATAGTGCCTGCACCTTAGTCTTAGACTTCAGAATTTTATGGGTTTTAAGAAACCAGATGCATAGGCTTCAATCCCCTCGTCTCACACTAAAGCTTTTGTTTCCTCTCATAGAATCATTTCTCGCTTTCACAGTCAAACAACTGGCCCTTACTGAACCAGCCCCATCTACCTGCCAGTTTTTGCACATGTCATTTTCTCTCTTTACCATTTTTCCTGCATTTCTAGGCTATGACATTTCACCAAATTTCTACCAAATTTTACCTATTTGTTTTTATGACTTCTCTTCAGAAATAGTTTCTTCTTCAGAAATGGTTGCAATTATTTTTCCATGATATTTTGTTTGTAAAGAACAGTTTTGTACCTTGATGACTGAAAGATATTCTTGAAATTTTAGGGAATTCTTCAGTGTCTCAATGTACACAATAAAAATGCATTGGTGATTGGAGAACTAGAAAGCTAGGGACACTTTCATTTTGAACCCTACCATTCAGGGGAACAATACCATATTACAATTGTAATCTGTTTTTATTTTGACTCTTTTGAGAGTGCTTTTTGCTTGGTTTCCATCATAAGTGCACTATATATATTATTAGATACATCACAATATGAGAAACCATCTCACTGTATGGCTAGCACTACTGTCCCAATTTAAGAGATTAATTGGAAGATCAGACACATTAATAAAATTGCTACTGACACAGAACTTCTAATTAGAAAGAAGGGATGTCCGATGCTAAAGCTTAAATTCAAATAGGCCAACCTTTGCCATCTCCTGGAACAGCATGAGATATTAAACACTAAAAAGCCAATGGCAATGGTAGTAATTAACTCACAGGTCTTCCAAGGCCAAGATTCGTATTGTTTGATCAAGGTTCTCTTTCCCCATGGAAGCACTTATTTAAAGGGCTTAGAATTGAAGACCCTGTATTGAATTATAGTCACAGACAATAGTTCTCAAAAGACCAGAAATTCTTTATTCCCTTTCCAAATAAGCTATCCACAATTTCAAAATTTAATATTATTTGGGTTAACACTGGAAATCTCCTTCAATATTACATATATATATATATGTATATATGAACTTATATATATATATAAATGAATATGAATATATATGAATTCATATTTCTTTAGACTATGGTACCAATATTAGGGAGAATAAAGCATAGTAAATATATGGTTCACATTTTAAACTTATATCTGCCGCTTAGCCAAAAAGAATGTAACTACTGTCATCATTCACCATTTTAATTGCTTGGTTCCTGTTTGGAATTGTGCTAGAAATCTCAGTGTTGGACTTGTCACTCTGACTTTGATTTAATTTTCAATCACAGTATTAGAAAGTTCCTTTGATGGAGGCTCAAGTATTGTCATTACAGAGGTCAGCACCTATAGTCTTTCTAATAAAACAGTTACAAATGAATCACAGACATGAATCTAATATTTCTGCAGCCATGCTACTTTGGTCATAACTCAGAATATAATACAGTAATCTCACAGGTCTCTAAGGTTAACTCTTTCTTTAAATGTATGGTTATAAAAAAGGAAGGGCTGTAGAAGCATTATGATGGACATGTTCAATTAAGCAAGCAGAAGTAGTTTTCATAGAAAATTGACCACTGCTAATAATTAACAATTAATATGTGTTGCTGACTTCAGTATGAGCTTTAGCCTTGCTTTGCTAATAGATGATAATTCACCTTAAATGTAACACAAGCATTAAAATAGATTACTATTATTTCCATAAAATGTTCATAGTCTAGCCTGTACTTTATTACAATAAACTTTTTCTTTCCCAGAAGTCACTTGGAGTATTTTTCACATGTATCTTTCCAAAGCTGTTTGTCAACAAGATTATTATTAATGTTTTCAAATGTTCCACCTTTTGTTCTTGGCATATTTCAATGTCTGAATAAAGGAAAACTATCTCCATTGGGAATGTATTTGCTCCCAAGAGCAGCTGAGAAAAATCATAGGGTACGTGAGCGTTATCACTTCTTGAACTACTTGAAGACATGAAGTCCTGAGGCTCTGGGGCATCCTTGATCTCTTGATGCTACTTTTATGTGGTTGCGTGAGGGCTGTGACATTTTCAGTCCTTTTTGTCTACATTTAAAGCAAGAAAAAGGTGGGTGAGTTTCCATCTGAATCTCTTTCTTATGTTAGAGAGGGAAAAATGGTTTTGCAACCAAAACATGTTCACTCCCATGGGCAGAGTCAAGTCATGCCACCATTCCTACCTGAAATGCTTAAAAATAGTCTACATAGTCAGGGTGAAGAGAATTCAAACCTGTACTAGGGTCTAAAGTTTAGGTAGTACATTATCTGCTCTCCTTACCAAGGTGACCTGTTGATAATATATCTTTGGTCCATGATACTATGAAAGTCTTGCTTTCTTTGGTTAGAGGTAGTGAAGTTGAGAGCTTACAAATGAAGACCCTATTGAGGCTACCATGTGGGAATTAATAATTCATGGTTGTGTGTTAATATTTGGAGAACAGTAGGAATGTTCAGTAGAGTATTTAAGATGTTGTATTAGAACAGAGCAGAAATGTAAACTACGTCACTGAGTTATGGACTTTGTGACCCAGAGTTTCTACTCAAAAACAAAACTACAAAAATAGGGAATTTCGTGTACATATTTCAAACTTCCTTTTAGTTCCTTTCATTCTCAGAATTAAGCCTCAGATTTTTGACCAGGATTGTACTTTGTTTAAATATTTACATAGTAACATAGAAAGCTTAGACAATATCAAGTTAATGATGCTGTAAAAACACAGGTGTCTAGAGACACATCATTGAACAGCAGTGGACTAACCTGTGTCCCCAGACCAAAGTCAGATGTGAAATCTCTGAACCCTAATGTGATGGTACTTGTAAAAGAGGCTTTGTGGAGGTGATTATATTGAAATGATGATGTGGGGCTGAACTCCTTATCACAGGATTAGTATCTGCACCTTGATCTTGGACACCTTAACCTTCAGACATGTGAGACATGTATTTCTGCCACTTTAGCCATCCAGGCTGTGGAATTTTGTTATGGCGGCATCAACTGAGGAGTACAAGCTGATTAGATGCTCTCTAAGAAACGTAGAACAATAATGGCTTGCTAAGGAGACGATTTTCTATATTATTGTTTGTTTTGTGGTTGCTCCTGTTCTTTCAGTCAAGAAGTGTTTAAAAGCAAGTACCTAAGACTTTAAATGTCATAAAATAGAAGTGTTCTTTAGCTTCTAAGGGTATAAATTTCAAACTTAATGAGGAGCTACAGACTAGGGACAGCACTGTTATGGTTTGTGTCTGGATGTCCCCCCAAAGTCTCACGCTGTCAGGGAGGTGATTTTTGGAGGTGAGCTTCTAGAATTTGTGTTTGATTCATGATTTGAAACTGGGATTATGGGTACGAGTGCTATGCTCACCCCGGAGCAGGTGGTTTACATACATTATAAGGGACAGAAAGAGTCTTTGTCTGCTCCTCCCTTGTTTCTCCTGTTGCTTTTGCTGTTTTCTGCCACTATGAACTGTTGCCTTCTGCCGTGTGTCACACTGCCTTGGAACCAGCTGATTATGGACTGAAACCTCCACAAACTGTGAGCTAAAGGTATTTTGTCCCAGCAATGAGGGAAAATTAACCAAGACAAACACCTTTAGTGAGTTTCAGGAGACATTTGAATAAAGTAGACAAACAGAAAACTTTCTTACAACAGTTTTCTCTCATATGGCCACCACAGAATTATCTTTGAAAAGAAATTATTTCTTGATCATTTAGTTAATACTCATACTACTTGGATATATTATGAAACAAAAGACAAAGATTCACATTTCTATGAAGTTTGTATTCTAGTTGAGGTAGACATAACAAATAATAAATGTGAAAATTAGTAAATTACATAGCATGTTACATGTTAAAATAAAGGCAGAAGTATGATGATGGCAATTAGTATTGCTATGATAATAGCAGTTTTGAGAAAAATGCTCTTGTTGAGAATATGAGATTTGAGCAAAGTCTAGAAAAAAGAGATTTTCTTCTAAGCATTTTAGAAAAAGTCATGAAACATAATATATTTAGAAATGGTGTGCAAATTATTCTGTATGTTTATTAGAGATATAGTCTGGAGACAGTCCATGTTATAGGTCTATAAAAATCACAATAGCAAATTTAATTTTCAGATATATTAAAATTGACTAAAGAAATATTCATATATATAAATCCATTTAATTTTTAGAAATATTATAAAGATCAGAGAATTGAATGACATGACATTCAAGAACATGGTACAGATATTAATGCTTTCAGTCTTCACTATGCTAAAGTTCTTAAGTATAAAAGAAAATAGTTTATTGTCAACACTTATCAACAATTATTCTCCTTTATTGTGTCTTTAGGAAAATATATTTTATACCTCACTGGTATTAAGATTTTTTGAAATATAAAATCATAGAAATTGAGGATAGAAACAAATACAGCTACATTTATTTTGCAAGGTCCTATTTGTAACTTGCTTTCATGAAAACATAGTCACAAAAAGCCTGACATTGAAGCATAGGTTTTCTCTCAAGGGTACACAATTATAAATTGAGGCAAATATTTGGAAAGTGAAGAATAATTTCTCTATAAAATTATATAGCCACGAAGGTAATTATCTAAGACAGGAAAAGCTTCCCTGGATACGTTTCCTAAAATCTGAGGTACGAATGCATAATGTGAGTACCTGGTGGGAATTTTAGGATGTAACCCCGCGGGGAGGACAGCCGCCCGGTGGAGGCCAGCACCTGTGCTTTCAGTACGAAGAGGACCAGCGCCATCAGGTTGTAAAAGGTGTGGGAAACCGCTGTGAAGACAAAGAATAAATGGAGGGCAAATGTTGAGGACTTTTTTCCTCTAAAAGTAGTGAGTGACCATTAAGGATGACAAGCACTGGGGTAGAATATGCAAAACAAAAGTTGACTGTTGAGGAGATGATCTGGTTATGGAGTGAGGAAAGTTTTGGAGAGGGTAATGAATCGGTGTGGATAAACCTGTAGTCCAGTACTACAGTCCCAACTAAGGTGACAATCGAGGAGATGTAAAGAGTTGACCAATTTGAGAGTTGGACAAGACAAACAAATCATTTCAGCTTTTAGACGCTTAAGCAAGGGCCATGGAGAGGTTTACGTTTACTCCAGGTTTCCACTCTTGGAACAGGAGAGAGGGCAGAGTCGATGCCGTGTGATCCTTAGCTCATGACAGTGGTCTCAATGAGGAGCCCCATGAGAGTCTCGGAGCACTTGACGCCGGCCAGGCAGAGGAGAACGCCGGCACGCCCGCGGTAAGGACCCTGAGGCCAAGCGCAGCGCAGCGCTGGGCGCATCACCTCTGAGGTCAGAGCAGGAGACTCATGAGTTTCCCGCACTCACCCAGACCCGGTTTGCGCAGTGTTCCGGTTGTCCACCTCCTTTCCATGTCCAGAGCTGCGGAGGACTACTCAGCCGACTGCTTCTGTGGAAATAAGGTAAAGCTTCATAACAAACCAAGACACAACAGGTCGTAAGAGAGTCGCTGGCACTGCTTGTAGTGCCGTTCGGCATATGCCTTCGAGGGAGTGGAAGTAATTCCATCTAATTCTTTCACCATTAACAGATACCTGGACTTTGACCTCTGGTTTGATTAGGGAAAAACACGTATTTGAAGATCTGGTTAGTTTTCAGTTGAAGTAAGATACAACCAATTCAGTCATTAGTGATCTTGAAATAATGCTTTAGAAAGTTACATATTTTCATATGCTGCTCTGGTATAATCTCAGGGACTGCACAAAGCAAATTTACATTAATTTTTTTGACCCATTAGCATGAAATGGCTCTTGAAAGAAAGACCATTCCCTATTCTCCTTTGAAAAATACGTTAGTCCATTAGAACAGTCACTATGAAAAACTTTAAAAATAATAATAATGTGAGAAAGGATGCAAAAAAAAAAGACCCTTATAAATTGTTAGTGGGAATGTAAATTAACATAGGTTCTATTGAAAACAGAATAGAAGTTCCATTAAAAATTGAAAAATAGAACTTTCATATGATCCACTTTGATATGTCCATTTCTGGAAATATATCCAAAGGAAATGAAGTCAGTTTACAGAAGAGATACCAGCATGTTCAGATTGGTTGTGGCAGTTTTCACAATAGCTTAAATACAGAATCATTGGTGGTGCCTATCTACAGATGATTGGATAAAAAAAATATACATACAAGCATGGTGGAGGAGTATTTGATCACAAAGAAGAATGAAATCCTATTATTTGTAGCAAGGTGGCTGTGCAGAACATCATGTGAAGAGAAATAATCCAGATGCAGAAAAACATGTATCACATGTTCTCTTTCATATATAGAAGCTAAAAAAAGAATTACATCAAAAATAAAAAGAAGCATGTTGGGATGGTGGGGTACGCTGCCTGTGTATATGGTACATTCTGAAAAATGGGATAGAGCAGGTTTGATGAGTCCTAAAAATAACTTAAAGTTATTAAAAAAGTGATAGGAAGACTGGATCTACCGCTCTGCCTCCAGGCTCAGGGATGTGAGAAGCAGTGCTCCCTGTGGAGGAATTAAGAGGCTGTATTTTCTGACCTTTAAGAAATCAGCAAGAAAACCAGTCTGCAATTCATCACATTAGAAACATCTTAACATTGTAACCTGGGGTGACAGGCATTAACTCAGCAGTAATAACCATTGAATTTGCAAACCCACCCCATTCCCGGGTAAAATCCTGAAAATATGTCAAAAACCAAGGGAACCAGAAGGATAAGTTTTACCTTCAGGTGTCTGTTTGTGTTCACTGGCCTGTGCTCACTGTGTAACATTACCTGACTCAGTAATACATACCTCAGAAATCTGCTGCTAAACTACTACAAATTTGTCTTAGCTCTTTTTCTTTGGAAAACAAATTCTGAAATTACATATAGAAAGTTTATAGCAGAGGATTCTTAGAAGCAGCATATGAGAGGAAAGCAATGATGCCATCTGGGTCAGAGAGGATAGTTACAACAGAATGCGACTTCAAGGTCTCAGCCTACCCCACCTTCTCACTGGAGATCAAATTGTCAGTTAGCATACCCTTCAGGGGCCGTGGAGCAAGATTTCATGGGGCAGCTGCTTCTGTCCTGAATATTCAGGCTCTCCAGAGAGGGTGCAGTGTTGACTCTTGAGCAGGTAGTGCTTCCAAAATTGCCGATTGTGTTATTCTGTGCATGCAGCCTCCCACCAGTGATCCCGTTGGGCTCGGGGACAAAACCATAGTCTTGTACATACAAGGAATCCCCTGAAGGGAAATGATTTATTTCAAAGATGCTAGGTAGAAGTTAATCTGAGAATGATTGGGAACTACCTTTAAGGATAATATTTTGAAAAGGAGATTAAATGTATGACGACACTGATGATATGGATTACTACCATTGTGTGCAGGATATCATAAACCATGAAAATATGAAATACCAAGCATAAATTAGAATACACTTTTCTGATTCTTGTTTCATCAATCAATCACACCGCAGTGGTTCTAGTACAAGAAATATGCTGCTGGAAAGTACGATTAAAGGTATTGTCAGTTTTAACGCATCTGCATTGCTTCAATAATTCTTGAGAATGCTGGAGACCAGCTGGCATGGTGGCACACTGGAGATCAAGTCAGGAGGAACTCAAATTGGGTCCCACTCTGCGCGACTAAGACTATCTCAAAAATATCTAAATTAAATTAAATATAAAATGGTTAGGGTTGCAGGTCAGTGTGAAGGCTTTGGGTTCAACATCCGCTACCACCAAATACGTATATAAATATATATGGGAGCCTAATGGTCTTGAGATTTATAGTTAGATTGTTGGATTCCAATCTTACTGGCACACAAGGTTTTACACTGTCTATGTAAGTGCTCATCATGCCTCTGTAGAGCCTTCTGCAAAACAATGGGCAATTATAGCACTTAGTACATGAGGGTGCTATCAAATTAACTGAGATGATGAGGTAAGGCATTAGATGGCATTGTCCAAAAGAAACACTGAATCTCCTAGGAACCACACCAAGAACAGGAAAAGAACTTGAAATGAAATTAAATTTAATCGTAGGTTTACTTAACTAAATGTATATTATCATTTGACACATAAAACAAATATAAATCACTGGTATAATCAACTCTCTGCTTATTAAACCTGACTTCTAAATCCAATGCTAACCTTATACTTGGAGCACTGTGTCGTGGGTACCAGCCACAGTTCAAGCCCTGTGCAGCACGTGTGACCAAGCTCCACACTGAACACTGTGGCTTGGTGGCACACTGAAGATCGAGTCAGGAGGATCCCAAATGGGGTCCCACCCTGGGCAACTAAGACTCTATCTCAAAAACATCTAAATTAAATTAAATTACTGTGAACAGAGCACTGCCTTTTATACAGTAGTTGCTTAATGACAACTAGTTACTGTCATTGTATTTTCTTTTAGCTGATATGTCCTTGCCTAAACTGATAAAATTTATAACAATTAAACACTGTAAACTTGTGTTGCACCTTTGACATATTTTTAGAATCTTTCCCCCATCTTGCATATGCTTTTAAGTGAATTTTTTATATTATTTGACTTTTCTTGAAAAGTGAATAAAATTGACTCAATTTATGTGAATTAACTTATCAGAATATCAGTGTAGACTTTTCACTGCATTAACAATTTGAAATTCCAGCAATTTTGTAAAAACTAGCTTTTAAGCAGGATTTTCACTTTTTTACTTTGAAGAAGTAAAACTACATAGGCTATAACTCATTAAACTTTTAACGAATAGATTTAAAATTAATTTATTTATTTTTAAATGTTTTGTCCTAGAGGCATTAAAACATTGTTTTGGTGTTTTTTAATGAAAATGTCAAATAGGTTGATTTCAATTATTTACAAATAATGGAAAAAATTATTTTCTCTTTGTTAATGGATAATTTCTTAATTTTTTGACAGATCAAAAGACATTTGAATTATTTAAGATAAATTAGTTCTCTCTGTTTCTCTTGCTCTCTCTCTTATGTATATAATACAGACTAAAATATGTATTTATATTTATTTTTAAAATAATTTATAAAAGGTTTGTTAAAAATATATATAGAAAGATGAGTATAATGCTGCCTCTTCATACTAGTCAGGGTTATCAAAATGTCAATGAACAGATACTTTAGTTTTACCTGAAGACTTTTATTTTAAAAATTAAAATTGAAGGTGAGATGAGGACTCTCTGTTTTATTTTATACAGATTTAGTAGAATGGCGTTTTTTTTTTCAGTGAAAGAAAAAACTGTGTACAGTCTATTTTAATTTTATATTGCTCATTGTAGTTTGGAAAAGATTTATTCTGATCTCTGACTTTGCTTCCATTTTGTGCCCATATGACTCAATTCTTTCCATTGTTTAGGTTTTGAATTTGATTAGAATCTGGATCTGAATTCAGATTACTGAGTGATAATGTCATGACATTAACCTGTACAATAATGCATGCTGACTATGGAATGACAAAACCACGTTCAAATGCAGGCCTTTTCCTCTTCGTGGCACATTGGATTGTTGCTTTCTTGATCTATCCTCAGATGAGGTTTTGGTTTTTTTCTTTTGGTATTGGGGTCCGTAAAGCCTTGACACTAAACTACATCCCCATCAGTGACGATGACGATGATGATGGTGATTGCGATGATGATGGTGATGATGGTGATGATGGTGATGGTGATGATGATGGTGGTGGTGATGATGATGATGGTGGTGATGATGATGATGGTGATGATGACAGTGGTGATGATGATGGTGAT